>QLOD02000009.1:10464215-10491170 GCA_003260245.2 Sideroxylon spinosum
AATAACTCTCTCTCATAATTTCATCGTATGGCTCATCAATTTAATCCTGCGGTAGTTCGCACAGTTCTGAATATCTCCTTTGTTCTTGTATATGGGTAGAAGGATACGTTTTTTCCATGCATTATGCATCTTCTTGCTCTTTAGCACTACATTAAAGTTTTGTCAACCAACTTATGCTATCCTCCCCCAAGCATCTCCAAACCTCAATAGGGATACCATCTGGTCCCATCGTTTTTTCATTCTTCATCTTTTTCAGTGCTTCTTTTACTTCCTCTCTACCGATTCTCCTATAGAACATATGATTCGCTTCTTCCCTAGAAGTGGTGAACGACCCCAATTGTATGTCACTACAGCTGTTTTCGTTAAATAACTTGTAGAAATAACTTTTCCAATGCTCCTTCATGTCCTCTTCCTTTACTAACACCTTTTCATCCTCATTCTTAATGCATTTAACTTGGTCGCCTATCTCTGGTTTTAGCAAGCTTGAATATCTCTCTTTCGCCTTCCTTAGTGTCAAGCCGCCTATATAACTCCTCATATGCCTTTGCCTTAGTCTCACTAACTACCTTTTTGGTTTCTCTTTTTGCTTCTTTATACCTTTATAAGTTCGCTTCATTTCTATCCTTTTGCCAAGATTTATAACGCTTTCTTTTAACTTTTATCTTATAACGCTTTCTTTCTGGGCTGGAGGACTCCCTTTGGATTCTCCTAAGACTTCTTTCCCTACCTTTCTAATACAATCTGTTACCTTATCCCACATATTATTTGTACTCTCGTTTATCCCCCAAACGTCTTCCTCTAGTACTCTTTCCCTTAATGCTAATTGCTTATCACCTTTTAAGTTCCACCATTTAGTCCTTGAGCATCTATAGAGCTTTTTTTTCTAGTCCACTTTTGGAGCTGCACATTTGTGATCAACAACCTATGTTGGGAAGTCAAGCTCTCTCCCGGTATAACCTTGCAATCTTTACAAGCTAAGCGGTCTCTTTTCCTAGTTAAAAAGAAATCAATTTGTCCTTGAGGAGCCACTCTTATAAGTCATCAAATGTTCCTCTTTCTTCCTAAAAAAGGTGTTCGTCACCATCAGGTCATAAGCCACTGCAAACTTCAAAATATCCTTCCCTTCTCATTTCTATTACCATACCCATATCCCCCATGTACTTCTATATATCCATCTATGTCATGTCTTCCATGACCGATCAAATCTTCTCCTATGAAAATTATCTCTCCTTGGGGTATCTCTAGTAGCACTTCTTCCAAGTCTTCCCAAAACTTCTCCTTATGTCCATCTCCTAAGCCCACTTGGGGGGCATAAGTATTGATTACGTTCACTATGTCTTCTCCTAACACTAATTTAATTGCAATAATCCTATCTCCAGAGCGTTTTACATTAAATAGATCTTCCTTTAGCTCCTTATTTACCACTATGCCGACCCCATTCCTCGATCTATTAAGTCTCGTATACCATAACTTATATCCAGTCCTCTCAATCTCTGAGACGGCCTTGTTTCTTGCAAGCAAGCAATTGAGATACGTCTCCTTTCCATTGTATCCACCACTTCCATAAGTTTTCCAGTTAAGCTCTTAGTGTTCCAAGTACCTAGTCATAATCATCTATTTTGGACTAGTTTCTTTGCCCCCCTCACTTGTCCAGGAAAGTGTAAGGATCCTTGCCTATTTAACACTGCACCTAGGCGCCGATGCAGCGGTCTTTGCTCATTTATCACTGTAATCGGATCATACAACGCGTTGCTAAGCAGGGAACGCCCCTAGTAGGTCTCAAATCCATAAAAAAAATCCGATTAAATATTGTGCTGGCTGTCGGCTACCTAATGCATAACCTTCCTCCTTTATCCGGGCTTGGGACCGACTCTATCAAGGATACACTAACATAGGCGGAGTTGCTGATATTATTGCATACTTTGTCAAAATTAAAGTTACGAATTTTTAACTTCTACCATGCAGAAAAGGCTTAAAGAGTGGTCCAAAATTAGCTTCCTAGCTTCGGATTGTTTTAGAGGGCTATTTATCCCTCTGGTAGTCCAAGCTGCAAAATTCATCTGGGGGAAAAAGGAGATGTAGCTAAACCAGCCATTCCTTGATTTTGCTTAGCTTTACCTTTCCTCTGTGCTTTTGAGAATTTTTATTATTCAAAATTAGGTTCCCTTGAAGCTTACTAGGAGTGCTTGAGAATTTTTATCATTCGAAATTAGGTTCCCTTGAAGCTTACTAGGAGTAGGAGAGCTCAATTCTCTACTCTGCTCCTTCATTGTCCGATCAGCAGCATCATCCGGATCAGATGTGGTGTCATTTGAATGAGAAGCTATATCTGATTGAAAGGGAGTTTCTGGATATGAGCCTTCTGTATTCAATGGGCCAACTGTAGAGTATTACAAGCTTAGTCTGTTTCTGCTGTATCAGCTTTACTATTTAAGAAATTTCCTTCCTGCGTCTCCTTTCCAGTTTCAGAAGTGTCTTCCTGCTGAGTGATGCTTGTAACTATTGCTAGATGTTCAAACTTTCAATGGGGAGTTCATCAATTCATGGTTTAGAACATCATACTGATTTGATGTAGAGTCAGCAACAATCTCTATGCTAGCTTGTGTAACTAATTTATGTTCTTTATTGGACTTGTTTGACATATTTTGCTCTTCAGTTTCTTGCACATCTTGTACAACAGTTTCCTCCCCTAAGGCAGTGACAGGTTGATGGATTTTTGGTCTCCATTACTTCCTAATAAATTTAGGACAGGAACAGGTTTTATGCCCAAAGGCTTTGCAATGATCACACATCGAAGGAATCCATTCATATTCAATATGCTGCTCATATGTTGTTGACTCATCTGGACCAGTGATAGTAATTGAATTGGGAACATGATCTCGAATATTTATCTCTACACAAATTCGAGCGTAAGAGTCTTTGTTTTTGGGCTGTCATTGTATTAGTCAACAAAGTGTTTCCTATGGCACTGCATAATTTGCTTAAAGATCTTGCTGACCATAAATGAAGTTTTAGGTGTGGGAGCTAGATCCAAATTGGAATCGAAGTGATGGTATAGCTGTTATAAGAAGAAGAAGGTGCCCTAGGTTTGAGGAGCAAAGGTTTATCATAAACGGACCACGGGCCCCTTTTCAGTGCTTTTTGTTTCATTTCCATGTCATGGAAATTGAAGATAAAGAGACCAGGTTCGAGTATGAAGAGATCAATGTGGCCCAACGTTTTCCACTTTACATCAACAAATTTTCTCCTGACTTTATAAGGAGGTTTACTCCCCAAGACACATTCAATTAAAGCTTTATCCCACCTTACAGGTTCATCAGCAACTTCATCATGGGAAAAGGAAATAATTGGGCCTCCAGAGGAAGTAGAATTTGGAGGAGGAACATACTCTAAAGAGAGCCCATTCTCTTTGGGTCTATTTTGAGCAAAAAATCCAGCCAGCCTTGAGTAGGCCCATTAGGATTTTATTCCTCAGTAGCTTTAGCAGAACATTGGGCTAGGCCCTTTTAAGGGCGGAAAGTCATTATGGTTCAGCTCCCCTTTATCAATATCTCGTTGAGTAAATGGCGGTTTAGCTTTGAATTCAAAATCATTGAGCGGGTATGAATGCAGGCCATGGTTATTTGTAAGTCAGATGTTCCACATGTCCCTCTTCATTAGACAGAGAGCCAACATTGTGTGTGTAGAGTCCAGAAAACTTACCGTGCACCTTCATCAATGGCAGAGGCTGTTGCATTTTTCCTTGATTAGAGCCCTCTGAAAATGGCTATATCAGTAGAAGAGTGTTTTTTCTCCATGTTTGCCACTTCCTTTATAAAGCACTGATTGTGTCTCGACAAAATTGTGACTTTGTGTTGTCTCCTCGCTGCTGGACATACTGACCACCGCTTGGACCATCCAATGCATGTGCTTGCAATTTCTTTCTTGTCTCCATTGCTGTATTATTGACAAGTGGGCTGCTCAACTGTTGCGTTGTCAATAAATTAGGAGCTTGAACTTTCGTAGTTGTTTCCTCTGAAATAGATAAGCTCTTCGAAACTTCAGGGAGCTTGGCTTCATCATGTGAAATATAAGTTTTGAGTATCTTTGCAAACATTAGATGTCGAATAACTAGTTTGCTGAGGTTGCAGCTTGACTGACATTACAACTTCATCATTCTTTGCATCATCATCCTTGGACATTAGAGATAATATTTCTGATCTCAATTCTTCAAGTCTGCAACGAGGAGCATACGGGTATACCATACATGGTTCAAAGTCGCGGTCATGGCTATCATATCGGCTCGAGAATTTTTGATGTTGTCGCGGTGTCATGTCACGATATCGGACGATACGTATTATTTTATTTCTTTAATTTAAAAATAAAAATGTATATATAGAAAAATTATAAATAATAACATAGATATATTATATGATTAAAAATATAGTAACTCTCTTACTAGGCATTAGATAACTATTTATAACATGCAAATAAGCTAACTTTTTTTTCCATCTTTTACGCAAATTATCGAGAAATCGTTTATTTCATTGATTTCTCGTCGCAACAATTAGCAGTCTTAGTGTATCGCTGAGATATTAGCTTGTCTCAGTTGCGACAAAACAAGATGATTATTCTTAAAATATTTCTTTAACGCGGACTGAAATCTCATCGCGCCATCCATCAATTCCGATACGTCTCGGACGAGATCTCGGTGTCTCGGACGATACTTTGAACCATGATACCATAAGCCTTAATTTTCAGCTTGTTCAGGAACAATCACAGTTTTCTTCTTCTTTTTTGACAAATCCGGGACGTTGTTTCCTTTCACATTACCCGCTTGAACTATCTGCCATTGGTCAAAGCTTGAAGTTATTCCAAGTTTGCAACCCAGAACAGATCACCTATGCTTACATGCTTGTTATCTCAAGGCATAGTTTGTGCTTGTACTGGAAATTTGTTCTTCATTGGTTGCTTATTATATATATATATATATATATTTGCATCTATTACTAAACAAATTCTATTGCATAGCTCCTGAAGATTAACTTTTCCGTAATGATATACTGTGGTGTAATATAGGGTATCAGTCAGTTTGTTGACCATTAATCTTTCAACCAGTGTTGTAGTAATGATGGTGGAAACAAGTGTAGGGCATAAATCGATCTGTATTGGAGGTGTTAGGAAAGAGGTAATGCGAAATCATAATTTTGCCCTTACTCTAATGGCTAGCTATAAACGGTGGTCGACAAAAGGATCCAACAGCAACTTAACGGAAATTATAGAGATTTGATTGTTACAATTGAAATGTAAGGGACCAAATTGATACCAAGGTCCACTGTAGGAACAGTTTTTATACTTTACACTCAGATTTATTAGCCAGTTTATTGCAATCTCCTGCCGCGCCGGCCCCGTGGCTGGTATACGGTCTATTCCGTTTCTTTGATGTCAATACTAAAATGCATGGCTGACTGACTTTGTTATATTCTTTATTGCTAATTGGCTATATAACTGTAATTTGGTTTTGGTCATCACCATCAGCTAATTGGTTTAGACTACTTTTTATTTTGTTGTTCCAGATATCCATGCTGTAGTTCGGGCATTGTAAAGAGAAGAGGCGCACCTGACGTGAAATTACAATGAAGTTTTTCTCATCGCATGCCTCTATCGGATGGGTATTCTAGTTCTATTGGATGTGATCCGGATTTTATCCAGCAGATGTAATTCAGCGATGTTTTATTATCAAGCCAAATGATAAATAGACTTTGATGGATTTTGTTAAAAATGCTCTTTTTTTCCCCCTCTCCTAGTTAATCCTGTGGATTTCCTTTTCCTTCAAGTATCACAGGTTAAACGGACCAGCATCAATTTTACATTATTTGATTCGTTCTTCCCTTATATTTTTATGTATTAGGTGTTGTGTGATGATAGTTTAATTTTCAATGTTTTGAGAGTCCCATAATATTCTGTGTTGGGTCTGGTGATGCATTATAGTCTTAGTATTAGGTGTCGTATGACGATGGTTTAACTCTCTTAAGGTTAGGATGCATTCATATTATGGATTAGAAATTAAAGAATTTAGTGTTAATTACTTAAAAAGAGAATTATTTAACATAACATTGATAGTTTAGCTAGGGATTTCATCATGGTTTTGAATACTTGAATGTGATGATTTTATGAGATTAGAAGTCACTGCCCAAAAAGAAAAAACCAAAAAAAAAAAAAAAAAAAAAAGAAAGGAAAAAAAAATGTTAATAGAAATCCTTCGTAATAGTGATTTTACCATTTTAGAAAAAAATGGTATTACTATTTGGGTAGTAATAATTTGTAACCGCAGAAAAAATATTTATAAATTGTTATGTAAATTAACTCGGCTCTTAATATTTTAATACAATTTAATATCCAATATATTGATTTGAATTCTTTGGTTATTCAAAGGAAACTTGTATTATGTTTAGAACATAAATTCGTAGTGGGAAAAGACAAATGAAGAGAAAATAAAATTTATAATTTTTCTATTTTAATACACATAGTTAAATAGAAGTTGAACCTTGTTGATAAGACTTGTTTGGTAATGTTGTTATTTTTTTTTGCTTAATTTTTTATTTTTTTATTTTATGTTTATTTTTTTTTTTTAAAAAGAAGTATTGAAAAGGATAAAGGATGGGAAAACGGTTGGTCTAGATGATATTCCTATTGAGATTTGGATGTTTTTAGGGGAGGACAACATAAGTTGGTTGACAAAACTTTTTAATAAAGTGCTAAAGAGTAAGTAGATGCTTGATGCATGGAGGAATAATATTTTTATACCTATATACAAGAACAAAAGAGATATTCAGAACTGTAGGATTACTGTGTGGGATTAAATTGATGATTCATGCAATGAAATTACGAGAGAGAGTTATTAAGAGAAAATTAAGAAGGACAGCAAACGTTTTAGAGAATCAATTTGGTTTCATGCTTGGGAGATCAACTATGGTGGGTATCTTTCTTCTAAGGAGATTAATGGAATAGTATAGAGAAAATAAAAAAGATTTACATATAGTGTTCATTGATATGGAGAAAACTTATGACCGAGTTCTTAAGAAGATTCTATAGAGTATTGGAAAAGAAAGGAGTGTGTATCGCATATATTAAGGCGATAAAGGATATGATGATAGAGTTGTGACATCTATACGGACGATTTGTAAAGAGACTAAAGAGTTTCTTATCAGATTGGTCTACACCAAGACTCAGTGTTAAGTCTGTACTTATTTGCCCTAGTTATGGATGAGATTACAAGACATATTTAAGATGAGATGTAATGGTGTATACTATTTGCAGATGACATTGTTTTAATAGATGAGACAAGAGAATGAGTGAATACAAAGTTAGAATTGTAGTAGGAAACGTTAGAGACAAAATAGTTTAGGT
This sequence comes from Sideroxylon spinosum, assembly GCA_003260245.2. NCBI lineage: Eukaryota > Viridiplantae > Streptophyta > Magnoliopsida > Ericales > Sapotaceae > Sideroxylon > Sideroxylon spinosum. Next base: position 10,471,605 of record QLOD02000009.1, read on the forward strand.
TAATCGATGCAAAATGGAACATATGAAATGTAAGTTTAGTTAAAATCGGACAGCTGGTAGTATAGAAGTAAGTTTGGGCAGAGAAAATATTGTAGAGAAAGAAAACTTTAGGTACCTTGATTTATGGTGCAATAGGATGGAGAGATTGATACTGATATAAGTCATAGAATTCAGATCGAGTGGCCCAAATGAAGGAGTGCTTCGAGGGTCTTGTGTGAGCTGAAAGTCCTCTTCAAGGTGAAAAAAAGATACTATAAAGTGGCGTAAGACCAGCATTGTTATATAGATTAGAGTGCTAGGCAGTAAAGCATAACTATGTTCAGAAGATGATAGTTATAGAGATGAGAATGCTAAGATGGATGTGGGGGATCATAAGGAGAGATAGGATTATGAACGAGGAGGTTAGGAGCAAAGTAGGAATAGTACCGATTGAAAATAAATTGAGAAAAAATTGATTAAGATGATTCGACCATGTTAGAAGATGTTCAACAGAGGCATCGGTTAAAAGGTGTGAAAGTATAGAGATTGCCAAGAGAAGTTACAAAGAAACTATTAAACATGACCTCTTATATATGGATTTAACAGAGGATATGACCTTAAACAGATTTGATTGGCGTCGTCAAATTCATATAATCGACCCCACCTAGTGGGAAAATGCTTGGTTTAGTTTGGTTTAAAATGAAAACTAAAATTATAATTGAAAATACAAACAATACAATTTTGTTTAGGGTGAGTCGCACTTCACTTCATTTTTTAATTAATTCAAATCACACAATTGCTATATCTTTTTTTAAGTGAGTTATATGCTTACAATGTCATAAAAGCTTTTTTACAAAAAAGTCAATGTAAGACATAATTATAATATTATAAATCTCTATATTTTTGTAATAAAAATTTATGTTTTAAAAATATACACAAAAGGTAACTTAATTACCAATTTTTTTTTAGATATTTTGATAATTGGCCAGATAATTACAAGCTAATTTTTTTTAAAAAAAAAGTCACTTATCTAAATGAATTACCTTATTATGATAAAAATTTCTAATTCTAGGTTTTAAGAAAAAAATATTTGTTATTATAGAAGATTCAAATTAAAATTTTTAAAAGAAAGACATTTATGATTTATTTGATAAATCTGTGTTTACTTAAAAATTGATTTTTCTAGTTCAATTTTTTTTTTTCGAAAGTTCTATTTTTGGCTGTTGATGAATGGTGAGGAAACAAAAAAAATTAATGATTCGATTTTGAATTTAGGATTAGGGATAAAGTTAATAGTGAACAAGGACAGTAAAAAATTTAAATTTACAAATCATTTTATTTTCAAGTATGTAGGTTTTAAATTTTAGTTTCATTTATATTTTAACAATCATATAAAAACTAGCAATAAAAACGATTGCTTACGATACTCTAAACAAAACTAGTATTAGGTTTCTTATATATTTGAAACTTTAGACAAAAAGTTCAACTCGAAAAAATTATGATTTGTTTTGAAAAATTTAGGTCTTAGTAGTTATTACATGTGTTTTGGTCTCTCTTTAATTAATTTTTGATAAGTATCATAAAAAAAAAAAAAAACAAATTATGGTAGTTATTTTTTGATAAGAACCATAAAAAAGCATCAAAATTACAGTAGTTTAATTCGAAGGTTCAACTTTCTAGAAAATCATATTTTGGTGGATCTTAAGTTGGTAGTGAGGTCCATTAAAATATTTTGAAATTTAAAATTCTCAAACTATTTTGTGAGATAGATGACCATGGGATTCACTAAAATAAGAACTGAACTGAAAGTTAACAATATAAAGATGATCTCAATCATTAAATGAAAGAAAAAATAATTTTAACCGTTGAATATTAATTTGTAAGAGGAACATTTTTAAAAAACCGTTTTATTTTATTATGTAGATAATTTTTAATTTATTTTATAGCAAGATCAAATAAGAAAACAACTTATTTCATTCCAATTTATTCATAAACTCATTTTTTTTATCATCTAGATATAACATTTAACACATTTACAATTTTTCTTACATTTTGTTTCATTATATAATTTTAAAAATATATTACTATACTATGATAATAGAAATGATCATATATAACTTTAGAAAATGACTTGAATATGCTGACAAAAGGCAAAATAATAAATATTTGTAAACAAATAAATATCAAAATATTTGTTTAAATATGTAAATATCAATACGTTTGTTTAGATTTGTAAATATCCTTTTGAAAAGTAATCATATTATTTTAAATTATACACAAAAATTACTAACAAAAAAAAGAAAAGAAAGAATTTTATAATTTCACTTGTTGAAAAACAAGTTAAGTAGAGAGTGTATGAGATTGTTTGTGAAATGCAAATAAACTCACCTTTTTACTTATAATAATTAATTTTTACTTTAATAGTACTCAATTTTATTAAAAATTAATTGAATTCAAATAACTATCATATTAATTTAATAATTTAATTAATTAATCAAGTTTAATTAAAAATAATTTTAGTTTAATAAAATATTTGAATGAAATAATTCATTTGATGTGATGCAAAGGGTAAAAATTGACAAAATATTATAACTTAAAACAAAACTGATAATGAAAACATTTTTTTTAATCTTGTTTACGTTTTTCTATTTAACTTTTCATTTTTTTAAAATAAAAAAATAAATACAAATTTAACAAGCACATTTATATTGCTAATTTTTAAAAATATGTAAACAAAAGCAAAAAGAAAAACAATAAACATAGATGTTATCAAGCAAGGCATGAATGATCAAACCCCATTAAACGAGGTAACAACCCCGTGCAAAATGAAATAATAAATTTATCCAATGGTCATTCTTTGGAAACAAATACATGTAAAAAATTTAAGAAACATTGGCAACAACTACAACTACATATATGCATACGACTTCGAATTGGTTTGCCCCTCCCACAAACTACTTCAAATTGCAGACTCAATGCAACCAACTGTTCTCAGTCTTCTTGAAGCTGCCGTCTTCATCTACTAAAAGTAATGCCCCATCTCCACAGAACCATTTTCCTTGTCATTTCAGCTTCCATTATTGACAAGCACTTTCTCCCGAATTCAGAGTACTACTGTATCTCCCTTGCATCAGATTTCAAATAATATGTTTTTGAACATATTAAGCAAACAAAAGCAGATAGTTCCAGACTTCTCCAGTGTCTTATTGAGGGTGTTTCTAAATGGCAACAGCTCTTTATCATACAATATTCTAGCTGGTAAAAATAGCAGTGTTTGTGGAATCAAAACCAACAAAACTTGTCCCTCAAGTTGAAGAATTGAGAGAATTTCTTATGTGCAGTGTAACTGTACTATTTACTTCATATGGTATATATTTTTTACTGGCATTGCATAAATTTTAATAATTAGCAACTGGCAAATTGCGTAAACCACGATCACATAAAAATGTAATACACTATTGATGATAAGGTGAATTATTCTGACCATCCTTGAGATTTGGTGGAAAGTTAGAGAACACCCTTGACCTTTCGAAAATTACACTTGATCTCCTTCGTCGGAGTTTGTCTGGTAACAGAAAATACAAGAAGACTCTTTTGCCTTTAAATCAAACCAAACCAAATCAAACTAAGCCTTTTCCCACTAGGTAGGGTCGGCTATATGGATTTGACGACGCCAATCAAATTTGATTGGCCTTTATCTACTAAAAATTTGATTAAATATTAAATTTGCATTAATCAAATAAAAAATACACATAACCAAATACATAAGTATATATACATGTATATCAATCATCATCTTTTTTGGTTATGTTCGTCAAGGGGCTATTAATTGCCTCTTTTCAGTTACTCATCCAAGAAATAAAATGTACTCAAACCTATTTTAGTTTGCTATTGCCCTCATCTGACTCATCTTGGCCTTTGTTCTCAGACGATGATACCAGTGGTAAGAAAGTGAAGTTGACTCGGGGAAAGACAAAAACCACTCAAAAGATTTGGAAGAAGATTTTTGTTGGATGCTATCTAAATGCAGTCAAAGCTTCATATTCACAAGAAATCAAGTGCTCACTAAATGAAACTGTATCAAAGTTGAAACATGCATCTCCATTGTCCGAAAGCCCACCACACTCATCAAAAGCAAAGAGAGTTGGGCTATAAATGGATATAGAAAATCCTTGTCCCACCGCTAATGGGATCAATCAACTTCAATCCAGATTCCACAACAGCTCCAAACCACTCTAGGACACTCCAGTAGAAAGACCCAGAAAACCCTAGCAGCATCCAAGTCTTGCACGCTACTGCATTGCAACTCTGTCCTTGCCCATGGTTGGAGACAAAATAGCTCATATCAATGTAAACCCACCACCACAAGAGCTTCTCTCTCTTTATCTAACCATTGTGCAACAAGTAGATCTACCCAAAAAAAAAAAAAAAAAAAAAAAAAAAAAAACCACCTCTACCTACCTTCTCACTGCGACCACCAAAAAGGCAAAAACCCCTCGAACCACCGATACTTCCAACACATGGCCACCCACCTCCACTACCGTACGCAACAACCAATCAACATCAATGAGCTCCAATCCATCATTCCTGGATAACCACCACGTCCCAACTCTAATCCCACATGTCCACCACTGATTTCGTAGTCCATAGATATTCCAAACCCACAAAAATTGATGGGTGGAATGAGTTTTTTTTTTTTATATGCCGTACCGGTGTGGGGCGTATATCGAACGCGAAAAAAGTAAAAATAAAAAATAACCCCACAAACATGTTTATGCATCGTTAAGTGGTGTTTTAATAATTTAATTTGATATTTGACGACTATTTTAGCTTTTTTATAATGATCAAAGGCATTTTGGTCATTCTAGTATAATTTTCCATGAGCAGCCCGGTGCACGAAACTCCCACCTATGTAGGATCCGGGGAAGGGTCGGGCCACATTGGGCCTATTGTACGCAGCTTTACCCTGCATTGTAAGAGGCTGTTTCCACGACTCGAACCCGTGACCAAAAGATCACACGGCGACAACTCTGCTGTTGGACCAAGACTCTCCTTCACAACTTTTCCGTGACATCAACATAATCCATCACAACTTTTAAGGGCGAGTTATTAGCAAAGGGGGAAGGCGATAGAGAAAGAAGTAAGGCAATGTACAGAAGTTTCTAAAACCTTGGGAGATTTGCCTTGGTTTTCATTAGACTTTAAGGGTAATAGTATTTGTTTAATACTATTTATTAACATTTATTCTTTGTTGTAATACTATAACATAAAATTAATATTGAAGATATTGTACTGTGTAATCAGGGCAAACTCAGGTTTAGAAGAAAAGAGCCCTAACCCTTCCCATACCCATTTCGGTATTTATTATTCAAATCTCATACTCATTCTATAAGAGTCAGGTAGATTCAGACTCTTGGGTTTAATTGCTCTACCTACTTCAGAATCAGATCCGAGCATCATTAACACTAATGAATTTGAAAATGTCACCATTTAATAAGTTTAAAACAAAGTAAAACCCTTGTTTAAATAATAGCTTAAGGGTTGTAGTCTTGTGGAGACTTCAATTTCCTCAATTGCATGTTGCATCTAGTGGATATAGAAGCTAAATGATTGGTATAACCCTAAGAAGCACGGATTCACCATCAATTGGTATAATCCTAAGAAGCACGGATTCACCATCAAAGATGTCATTTGTGAGTCAGATTCATGGGAGACTCCAAAACGCGACAGACTCACCTTGGACACATGTTGGACTTACCTTTTGCTGAGTCAATTTTTTTAATTATTTTTGTTAGGACAAATCTTGAACATGTCATACACTCATTTTTCTTTTTTAATACATTTTTGGGAATTTTATATTTGAATGATTAGATGAAATCATGGAATACGTGACATTTTAGTTTATGACTTTATGGAACAAAAGAAAAGGGGAGAAAAAAGAGGGGAAAAAAACAAGGAAAAAACAAAGAAAGAAAAAAGGGGGTGGGGGGGTTGTTGAGGCTCAATTAATTGCAAAATTTCCTAAATCAGATTTAGGTATCATATCAGCAAAAGCTACATAACAAAAATCAATCTAATCCCGTGGCGGGGTTATTACACATGGTCACTGACAACTTACTTTCAGTATTCTAGTTTCCATCTTGCAACCTCCAGGCTTTTAGTAGTAAACATATTCAGGTATGAGATATTAAGAGGAGAAAAAAGATAAAACTTTTAACTCAAAAATATATTTTGTCTGTGTCCTGAGAAGTGTCAAATGCCGTGTTCATACTTATGAATCAAAACAAAAAACCTTGCCTTCCTTTTGGAACTTCTGGTAGATTAATTAACTGAAGAAGCCAAAAAGGTCATAAATACAAATTATTTTTCCAACCTTCGCTAAGTCAAGGATAGGCCTAATAGACTGATGTGCAACAAAGATTCACTCATTTGTTGAGAGAAGTCAAATTGTAATCTTATTACATTTTTTTAGGATTCAGATATTTACTTCATTCTACATCTTATAGAACTAGAAATGAAGATTCCAAGTCCTTGTAATCGGGAACTCCAAATTTGGAGGCATAAAGTGAATTTTGAGCCGTCGCAATCAATTCAATCCAGCTACTAAAAAAGCTAACATCAACCGAGGTAAGCAGTAATTTCAATTGTTTGTAAATATAAGAAGCTACAATGATTTGCTTACTCAATTTTGACACTCCAACCATGAACAACACAAAAAAATAACGAAAAACAACAGGTAGGTGTTTACACCCTTCACAAGGCTACTAAAGTTGTAAAATGTAGCATCTTGTCCATGTTCAAATGACACTAATTGCAAATCATAACCCAGGTAGACCTAGCCCATTCTTAATAATCTAAAACAAGTCTTGCACATAGCATAGTTGATAACATGTAAAAAGGGAACAACGAGCATGAATTCGGATAAAACATTTGAGTAAGTCAGACTTACCCTGTATTGCGTTTAAGAATTCAAGTATCTTGAACCCAAATCTTTATTGTTTTATCCCTATCAAGGCCAGCAGATGCAATTTTATTCTCAGTAGGGTGACAAGTTACAGAGACAACAGTATCTGTGTGGCCTTCAAGCTTTTGAACCATAGTCTTCCCTTGTAGATCCCACAAGTAAACACAATTATCCTCCGAACCGCTGACAATGTATTTTCCATTTGTCACTGAAAATGTGGATGTTACACAATATACATTATTCACATGACCAGTATAAATTTTCAAAAACTTCCCACTTCCGTGGTTCCAAAGCTTCTGCATCCAAAAAGAAGATTCGAACAAATGAAGGTTAATTGCATTAGATGAGAAATGCTCAACCAGTTTCCAATATTCTTTGGAAGAAAAATAAATTCAACGGTTGAGAAGTTTAGGTGAAATTGGACACAACAACAACCAAAAGAAAATTAAATAAAAGATTTATTATCTTCCTTTCCGCTTGAATTTCTGAAAAACCAACAGTGTTTCAGAGAATTAATTTACAGAAATGGTTACACAACGAATTCTCGTGCTTTTATTAGTTTTAAACTGGAAAAATATACGGAAAAAAAAAGAAAAGAAAAATTGTGAATTCTCAGCAGCCAACAAACTAAGTTGAACAAACAATAAAATTATGAAATTAAAGTTTACAATGTCGATAATATGGTTACAATCAGAAGAATTAGAACTTACAAGAGTGTTGTCAAGGGTAGCGACGAGAATGAACTTGCCATTGGGCGAGAATTTAGCGAAGGAGACAGCCGGGGCTTTGTCGTCAATGAGCGTCTTGGAGCAGGAACCAGTTGCGGCATCCCAGATCTTGCAGGAGCCGTCGTGGCTGCCGGAGACAATGAGAGAGCCGTCGCGATTGAAGTGAACGGAAGTGACGGGCATCGAGTGAGCCCGGATAAGATGGACGGAGCGGCCGGTCTTGACGTCCCAAACCCTAACAGTCTCATCGAAGGAGCCGGAGACGATAAGGTTGGACTGGGGGTTGAAGTTGACGCAGAAGACGAAGTCGGTGTGGCCTCTGAGGATCTTGACGGACTCGCCGGCGCGAGCGTCCCAGATGCGGAGGGTGCAGTCATCGGAGGCGGAGCAGATGTAGTGGGAATCGGAGGACCAGGCGAGGTCGGAGACGCCCTCGTAGTGGCCGACGAGGCGGGAGATTTGGGCAAAAGCCGGCGAGGACCAGACGATTAGGGTTTTGTCGAGGGAGGCAGAGGCGAGGAGTGTGCCGTCGTTGGAGAACTTGACACACGACACGGCTCGCTGGTGTCCCGGTAGGGTTTCCAGGAGTCGGTAGGGACGATAGGGCGGTACTTGGGTGTTGCTCGCCATGCCAGGTCGAATTGGGGCTCTGCTCGTCACCACTCGTGGGGGCTGCAGTCGTCCGAACGACGCTGCTTCGGCGTATTTTCAATCAACACAACGCTAATCTACTTAAATTTTAATATCCAAATGTAATGTATTTGTATTAGAATACGATATTTGAAACTTAAATATAATATTCGAATATATCAATTGATGTTCGAATATGAAAACTTAAGTAAAACAACTGTCATTTTAGTTGAAAAAATACAAAATAACGTTGTTTCGGGTTAATGCAGTGGCTGCAGCCCCCTTCTTTTCTGAGTAATTGACCCCAGTAGATAAGTTCAGCGTAGTATAAACAGATTGATAAAAATTTTTTAGAGAATATTTAGAATGATAAAAAATAAAATAAAATGTAAGTTTGTAATTCGTGTGTGAGAGAGAAAGTAAACAACTTTTAGAGGTTTTTAGAGTTTTTTTTGGGAGTAATTCGGTTTAGAACTCTGAAGATTATTAAAAAATATTACAAATTTTTAGAAATTACTTGCTTTTATCTCATTACATAAAATTATGAACCTATAATTTTTATCAAATTTTATAAATTTTTGTCATTCCAAAAACTTTTTATTTTTCTAAATTTTTTTTTTTGTAGAAAAATTATAACTTTTAGGTAAGTTAATAATATTCATAAAAATAAAATTAAAAAATTCAACCCCGTTTGGATAAAAATTAACAATTAGATTAATTAAATTAAATTATTTATTAAAAATTATTTCATTCAATAAATATAAAATATGTTAAATTATAATTTAATTATATTATTTATTAAAAATAATTAAATAAAATATAGCTATTATATCGTTTAATTCAGTAAATATAAAGTATATTAATTATAATCAATTATATTATTTATTAAAAACAATTGGATAAAATATATTTCATAATAACTTAAATATGATATTATAAAATTAATTTAATGAAAAATATATTAATTAAATTAAAATAAAATAAATTTAATTTAATTTATTATTTATCAAAAGTTTCTAAAATTGGATGCTTGTAAATGAGGGGGTGACCTATATTTACAACATTTCACATCTTCAATGGACAGTTGAGATCCAAGGGACGTTTAGAGGCATGATTTTTAATAATTTTTGATATTTTTTTTAACCAAAAGTTGCTAGTTATAATTTTTGTTGTGTTTGATGAAGTAAGTAGTAATATTTAGCAACTTTTTGTAACTTTGGGTGTTTGGTAATATTTTTGGTATTTTTTGATAACTTCTAGTAACTTTTAATAATTTTTAGTAACTTTTGTTAACTTTTAAATTAAGAAGTTACTGTAACAAATGAGAAAAGTGGCAAAAGTTAGTAGTTTACCAAACACCCAAAAATAAAAAATTGGTAGTTTTTTCTGCTAAAAATTGTGCTATCAAATACCCTCCTAATTAATCTAATGTTGGAGATTGGTACTCCAGAATCCTCCACAAGAATATCTAATCTATCCTACTTATTCCAGAATTCTCCACAATTTAATAAAATATATTTCATACTAATTAAAATAATAAACTTAATTTAATTTAATTATATATAATTTAGATAACTAAATTAAATTAATTTAATCGCATAAAATAATTCAATTTTTTGGTAAGTAAAATAATTTATTTTATTATAATGCAACAAAAATTGATGTTAAAATTGACAACATGTTTGTAACAAAAAAATAGAGTGAAAATACTTTTTTATTTATAATTTTTTATTCCAATTTTTATTTTTTTGGAAACAAAAATTTAATAAATATGTTTCTATTACTAGTTTACAAAATTTAGGAACATAAACATAAACATAAACATAAACATATTAAACGAAGACGTTACCAAACAGGGCTTGACAAACCACTTTCTGTAAATGACTTTCAGACATAGCAATACCTGGAATAGCTCTTCCTATTCCCTTATCAATCACACAACACAAACGTCGTAACGCCTGCTACACATCCAATAATGCAATGATAAAACAAAGATATTGCAACACCTGCTACAAAACTATTAATGCAACGACAGAACAAAGATATTATAACCAACCTTTTATAGGGGTTGTTTGGCTAACCAAAATCAATTAAAATCCATCAACTTTTACCAACTTTTTGTACCATTTTCTAACTAAATTTTACCACATGTCATTTTTACATTAAATTTTTATATTTTTACAGTACTTTTTGGTTAACTTTTGCCGGCCAAACACCCCCATAGACACAAGTAGACCCATTCTAAATAAAAAAAATACTGCAAAAAATTGATTCCAAGACAAATTAATTAATAAAAATCATAATTACAAAACAAATTAAGTAATAAAACTACGTTACTAAAATAATAATTGTCTCCATAAATATTTACACAACTTTTTAAGTTCATGAGTCGGAAATTAATTTAATAGTGTCGATCGACAGTCCCCATCAATAATGATCCCCTAAATGCCATAGCAAAGTTGGGCCACTTGCACGAAATGCGATGAAAGTAAACATTGGAGTAGATATGATAAATTAACAATATTTAATAATCCACTAAATATTGTAATCATTAAATATGAAGATACATAAATAGTAAACTCACATGTGTTACTTAGTGCCGCATTAAAGTCACTTACACTCAAGTTATGGTTATGGATGGGATTGTGCCAGGGTAGGAGAAAGCAAATCAAAACTTGGTGCATTTGGTTATGATTCAGTCTTGATCATTACCCCCTCATGCGACTCCTATGGCTAAGCTAGAGATTCCCTAATGTGACACTACGATTGCATTGTAACACTTGGTATTTATTTTTGGCTATTTATGTGTTATTTTGAATTGATAAAATATTTAGACCGATCTTCTGTCTGTTTATTTGGGTTTATTATATTATCTGGGTTAGGTTTAGTCGAAACTGGTATGAGGTTAGACAATTGGACTAAAGACCTAGCCATTCTTTTCTCTTTCTTTTATTATATTTTTCCCGTTGATCCTTCCAGGTAAGGGAGGAAGAGAGAGAGAGAGAGAAGAGAAAGAAAGTGAGTTTTGGAAAGGAAGATTAGTAGACTGGGGTAGTATTTGATGCCATGAGCATCGTGATGGTGTTGGTTTTTCGCGGTTTCGATTGAGGTGGGAGAAATCGACGTCGAAAGTTTGGGAGCCAAAACACAAATCTTCTTATTTCTCATTTTCTCTTTGGATTCAAGGTAGGTGGGACATACATTTGTGTTCTAGACATTGTTAGGATCATTTTAACGTATTATATGCATGATTTGGTTGAATATTGTGGAATTTGTGGTATACATACATGTATATCTGAATGTGTATATTTATGCATATATTTGTGGAGATTTGATGTATATTTGAGTTATTATTCAATTAAATGTTATATAAACATATGATTTAAGCATTTAAATGTTTATATATGAGTTCTTGTTGAGTATGTAGCTTGAATGGAGGATTTGGGGTGTTTTGCTTTAGGGTTTTCATGTGGAAGGTGAACCTAGAAATGGTTTTTGGACACTGCCCTTTGGAGGGGCGTTCAAGTCGAAGGGGGTTCTGGATGGTAGCTACCTTTCGAACGCGGGTCTAGATGACCCTTGGGATACGAGTCCGAAGGATAGCCACCCGTAGAACAAGGGTCTAAAGGACCGAATTTGAAAACTTTGAAAATGCAAGTTTTAAGATTTTAAAACATCATTGTTATCCAAAACCATTAGCTATTGATTTCTAAAGATTAAACAAACCCCAAATCATCCTCAAGCTTAATAAGAATATATTTTTATATTGAGATTATATTTATTTACATGATTGAGCATATCATGTGCATAAGGCTAGGGTTGCATCATCCGATTTTGTATTGTAATTATTAATTCGTCGAGAATGCCATATTGATATTATTGACATGCTGAGGCACGAGTCATAGATATGGATGGGATCCTTAATTTTGAGAAAAATGATAAAATGATGTTTTTAAAAATACCGAATGATTCCTAGCCAATGTATATGATTAGAATTTGATTTTTAGAATTGGGATGTTAATCTTGAGATGCTATTCATAATAATTCCTGCTTGAGTTAAGCAGATGCTTGACTAAGGGTGTAATGATTATATTAGGAAAGTGCACTTCTTAGCACTAATTCTTCTTGCTTTTGAGTAGTATTTTTTATCATTTCATGAGTTTTAACATGATTTTAGTATTACTCATTAAAACTCATCTCTTATTACAGGAAAGAGAACAAAAAGCTAGGAAAACACCAGGAGTAATCATAAAGGAGATTCAGAAGTCAGACTAGGAACTGAAGTAGAAGGAAAAAAGAGTCCAGATCTGGTGTTTGGATGTCATTCGAATGGTAACTCTCAGGACCCCAGAACCTTAGAAAGCTATAACTAAAAATGGCCACCGTCTTCTGATGTTCGGACGCTGCGCTTCTGAGACTCCATTTTTAAAGGTTTTTTCCCCAGCTTTTCTATATATACCCACATTGTATTAGACCTAGAGAGCTGTTCCTGACATTCTAGGGTTAGTTTTTGAGGGATTTCACATACTTTTAAGAGGGTTTTCAATGATTTTGTAATGAAGATTGATGATACGTTATGATTACACAGTTGTTTTTCATATTTGTTTTGTTGATTTCATCTTAATGGAGTTTATTTTTATCATTCTTTCATGTTTTACTTTATTTCTATCATGCTAGCGTAGATTTTTACTTGATTCAACCCATCAATGATGGGTGGATACTTATTTGAATGATAGATGCGATTGAATCCATACATGCAACGTAAAACTTGTATACTGGATTCTTGTTTCCTATATCAACTTTACCTTTCAAAATTGTCGAAAACATATATAGCTGATCATATTTCTCTGAAATCCCTGTTACCCACGTATGATTAAAACTTTCTTAATACTTTGAAGTATAAAGATCAAATCTAGGGTTTTCTAGATTTTTCTTAGTCTTTTTCTTTTTAAAACTTTCGAAAACAAGTAACCTTGACCATATTTCATAGAAATCACTGTGACATTCATAAGATTAAAACTTTCTTTTATCTTTCAAAAACTTGTGACCTTGACCAAATTTCATGGAAATCACTGATAATGTTTGCTTGAATATAATTTTCTTTATATTCTTGAAACACTGAAAAGAGATTCGATGCTGATATCTTTGTTATCACATCTAGCATGAGAATAAGTTATCCATCCAGATTTGTAGGCTGGATTGAGTTGCTTTCTCTTTTTTTAAATCCTTACTTTTCATTACCTTGCTTTAATGTAAGTTGCTTTAAATTCTACAATTTCAAGTATCTAGGTTAAAGTTAATTTGAGTACCCATTTTTAGATTAATCTAATTAAGTGTTGCTTTTTAGATTTACTATTTAGTAGTGTTAATCAAACTCTTTTTCAAAACCAAATCTGATTTTACCTTTATTGCTTCTAAAGAACAATAGTAGCTTAAAATAACTTAGTAACCTTAGGTTTCAATCTAATTTCCAATGGATAAGATCCTGTTCTCACCAGATTAAACTATGCTGCACCATCTTTGCACTTAGGAGTATTCTTCAGTTGTATTATTTTGGAACAGTCAAGTTTTTGGCACCATTATCGGGGAATTTAGTTTTGATTCTTTAGGATAACCCTAGATTTTTCCAATTTTGTTTTTAAATTTTTTTTTTCCTTCTAGCATTTGGACACCATTCAAATGCCAGCATCCAGTGAGTTCCTTCTTTTGGTATTATGAGTGCTTAGGAACGGGGAGAATTACGCAGACTTAGGCATTACGAGTTAGTGAGCCCTCATTTTGCACTTTCTTACCCAATAGTAAGTCTTTCTTCAACTTTTTCATCATCCACCACACCAGAGATGGCGGGTGAAGTTAATGGAGCCAACAATGGTCAAGCTTTAGCCGCACTTTTAAGATATAAAGATCAGGTGCAACAGCGGAGAGAAACACTTGAGTCTTGCATTGTTTGGCCCGAAAATCAAAGACCTTTCCATTTCAAACATGGAGTGATTCAAATTTTACCTTCTTTTTATGGGCTAGACTCTGAAAACCCATATGAACACTTAAAATGATTTCGGAATATCTCTGCTACTATTAGGGATCTAGGATGCCCTCTAGATCTTGCCATGTTAAAAAATTTTCCCATTTTCATTGCATGATAAGGCATCCAGATGATTCAAATTCTCATGGCATGATAAGGCATCTAGATGGTTCAAATTCTTACTGCCAAACTCCATACACAATTGGGATGAAAAAGAAGCAAAGTTCTTAAAAAAGTTCTTTTCAGCTTACAGAATTGATGCTATTCAGCATCAAATCTCAAACTTTTTGCCATTTCCTGATGAAACTTTTTTATCAATATTGGGAAAGATATGAAGTCTTACTTTATTCTTGCCCTCATCACAATTTAGAGTTGTGGCGAATCATTAGTCAATTTTACAATTCCTTGACTTTAAAGCTCAAGCAGTTTATAGAAATCATGTGCAATGGAGGGCTATATGATAAAACAATAGAAGAAGCGTATGAATACTTCAATTTTCTAGCAAAGAATGCTCAAACTTGGGAAACTTCTAAAACTCAATTAACTGGGGTTGTAACAACACCACTAGAGGAATCCATCAACTTTCTAAAACTGATGATTTGAAAGATAAATTAGCAACTCTATTCTGAGAAATTGAAACTTTGAAAATAAAAAAGAAACTCTAGACATTCATGAAACAATTGCAGTTGTTTATTGCGTAGCATGTGATAGCTAAGCTCACAAAACCAATGATTGCCCCCATGATGCAAGCATATAGAGATACTATTCTTAAACCAAATGCTGAACTTCCAATTCATGTAGTTAGCCCTTTCCGTCAACCTTTTCAAGGAAATTCATATTTTGACAATGCTAGTTAAAGTTAGGGGACCAATTCTAATTTGAACTAGAGGAATAATGGACTATCAGTAGCTCAATATTATATTGTTGTACATCCATCTCTAGTATCTCTAGCCCTATTCCTATATCATGGATCGTAGCATAACACAAGTCCACCACAAAATAACTATCCTCCAAGAAGGCCTATGGAAGAATAACTTCAACAGTTTATCAATGCCCAGTCTACAATGTGGAACAGAACAATAATGCACTAGATGATATTAGAAGTCAGTTGACTTTTCTCACTCAGAATTTAAGCACACAAATAAACGACAAATTCCCTGCTCAACCACAACCTAACCCCAGTGTTCAAGGTAACCAAGTTGATGCCTTTTCCTCAACATCTACGAACCATGAACAGTATAATCCATTACTACGCTTAGGAGTGAGAAGACTATAGATAAGACCCTTCTTTCTGACGAAACTAAGCATGGAATTGAATAGACGGGACAAACGAAAAACAAGATGGAAGAACCTAAAAAAACACGAGTGTCCAATGAAAAAGAAGATGAAACGGGAAATAAAAATAGAGTTGAGAAGGTGAGAGATAAAGTTGAACCAGTGGTACCTACAGGGGAATATATTCCTAAGCCTTCATTCCCCTAAAGATTCGTTCATCAAAAGAAGAAAATACAAGCAGCAGAAATACTAGAAGTGTTTAAACCAGTTAAGATAAATATACCTTTGCTCGATGCCATAAAACAGATACCCCCATATACTAAATTCCTAAAAGAACTTTGCATAATTAAGAGGGGCCTAAAAGCAAAAGAGAAGGCATTTCTCATCGAACAAGCAAGTGTAATTTTACAAGGAAGTACTCACCTGAAATATAAAGATCCAGAATGTTCCACGATTTCCTGCTGCATTGGGGACCATTACATTGAACAAGCACTCCTTGATTTAGGTGCTGGTGTAAATTTATTACCATACTCAGTTTATTAACAACTGGGTTTTGGGAGAGTTGAACGAGTGACTTTGCAACTAGTTGATAGATTTGTTAAAATCCTGCATGGAGTATTGGAAGATGTATTAGTGAAGGTTGAGGAATTCCGTTTTCTCGTAGATTTCATCATTTTAGATACTCATCTTCTAACCAGTTTATCAGCACCAAATTAGATACCAATAATTCTTAGAAGATAATTCTAGCAATTTCTAATGCCTTGATAAACTACAAGAGTGGTCCAATGAAATTATCCTTTCGTGACATTATTGAAGCTAATATCTTTGATGTTAGTAGACAACCAAGGAAGGTGTCTGAAGTTCATGTTGTAGATATAGTGGAGGCTAGCGTCCAAGATTATGTGGACTGTGAATTATTTCAAGATCATCTAGAACGAGCAACTTGTTTCAATGAAGATAGAATAGGAGATGAAATTGAAAAAAAAGTGATTGAACCAGTGTATGATTGGCTTGAGGCGAGTCCAATCATGTCAATTGGTAATTAGCAACCCCCATTTGAGAAACTTGAACCATTATAAAAGAGTTCTAAATCATTTAATAGAAAGACTCTAAACCCAGAAAGAAAGCCATTACCCACACATTTTAAATATGCATTTTAGGTGAGGATGAGACCTACCGTGTTGTAATCTCAGTAGAACTTCAGAAATCTCAAGAACTACATCGACTAAATTTACTAAAAAGGCACAAAAAGTGTTAGGATGTACTGTTGCTGACTTAACTGGCATAAGTCCTCTGCTATGCACTCATCGTATTTACTTGGAGAAAGATGCAAAACCAGTGAGACAAATGCAAGAGCGTCTAAATCCAAATATGAAAGAGGCCGTAAAAGTAGAGGTACTTAAACTTCTTGATGTGGGCATTATTTATCCTATTTCTGACTCTAGATGGGTAAGCCCTACTCAAGTGGTACCTAAGAAAGCTGGAGTGACTATTGTTTATAATGAAAATAATGAATTAGTATCAACTTGTATCCAAACTGGGTAGGGAGTTTGTATTGATTATCGTAAACTCAATGCAGTTATTAGAAAGAATCATTTTCCATTATCTTTTCTCGATTAAAGTCCTGGAAATAGTTACTGGGCACACTTATTACTGTTTTTTGGATTGGTACTCAAAGTATACTCACATTAAGGTCGTTTTGGAGGACCTAGCAAAGACCACATTTACTTGCCCTTTTGGGACCTTTGGTTATATATGAATGCCCTTCAGCCTATGGACCGCACCAGCTACTTTCCAACACTGTATGATTAGTATCTTCAGCGAAATGGTAGAAGACATTGTCAAAGTATTCATGGATGACTTCTCTATGTGTGGTGATTCATATCATTAATGTTTAGAGAACTTGGAAAAATTATTGACACGCTGTGAAGAACAAAACCTCATTTTAAATTAGGAGAAATGCCATTTCATGGTGACAAGGGGAATCATTCTTGGTCACATCATATCAGAGTCAAGAATCCAGGTAGATCAAGCAAAGGTTGAGTTAATTCAAAAACTTCCAACCCCATGTAATATTAAAGACATTCGTTCATTTCTGGGACACGCCGGTTTTTATTGATGTTTCATACAATCTTTCAATGTTATTTCAAGACCTTTGTGTCACTTATTAACTCAAGATGTACCTTTCGAGTGGACATAAGAACACCAAGATACATTTAATAAATTAAAAGAATGTTTAAGAACAGCATATATTTTACAAACTCTTGATTGGTCATCACCATTTGAACTCATGTATGATGCTGGTGATCATGCTATAGCAGCTATGCCGGGACAAAGGAAGGAGAAAAAGGGACACGTTATTTATTATACAACCAAAACATTAAACAGTACCCAAAGAAATAAATAAATCACAAAGAAGGAATTATTAGCCATTGTCATTGCTTTGGAGAAATTCAGATCTTATCTCATAGGATCTCGGGTGATCAATTTCACATATCATTCCACGTTGACATATCATTTGACTAACCTGAAGCTAAACCTCGATCGATTCGATGGATTTTACTACTTAAGAATTTGATCTAGGGTCAAAAGACAAGAAAGGTGTGGAGAACATAGTAGCGGATCACTTGTCGTGGTTACCAGAGGGAACATCTATTGAAGATGAAACTCAAATCAACGATAATTTCCTCAATCAATGGTTATTCAATATATCTGTAGTTTCACTAACACCATCACCGTGGTATGCTGATTTGTAAACTACTTGGTAACAGGCAAAATGCCAGCAGACTAAAACCTGAAGATTGTAGAAGGTTCTTAAGGAATATGAGATTATTCTTTTGGGACAATCCATATCTTTTCAAATACTATCTTGACCAAATGATCAGAAGATGCATCCCTGATTGCGAAATTCCAACAGTTATTCAGTTCTGTCACAATCAAGCATGCAGTGGTCATTTCTACTCTTCAAAGACATCTACTAAGATTTTGCAATATGACTTTTACTGGCTAATACTATTTAAGGATGTACAGAAGTATTGTACTTCCTGCAATAGATGTCAAAGATTGGGGAGCCTCACCAGGAGGAGCATGATGCCCTTTAACCCCATTTGGGGTATTGACTTCATGGGTCCTTTTTCGATATCGAATGCATATGAATACATTCTTATTGGTGTAGATTATGTATCCAAGTGGGTTGAAGCAATAGCGACAAGAAAAAATAATCATAAAGTCGTCATTTAGTTTTTGCATGGGAATATCTTTTCTCGATTCGGATTTCCTTGCGCCATCGTCAGTGATGGTGGTAAACATGTTTGCAATAGACCAGTGGGTGTGCTTAAGCAAAAATTTGGTGTAATCCATAAGGTAGGCAACCCATACCACCCATAGACAAGTGGGTAGATAGAGCTTGCAAATAGAAAAATCAAGCACATCTTAGAGAAAACGGTTAACCCTAACCGTAAAGATTAGTCTTTGCGATTGATAGACTTCCTGTGGGCATACCGTACCGCTCAAGCTTAGGGATGTCTCTTTATAGGTTAGTTTATGAGAAACCATGCCATTTTCTTATTGAACTAGAACACAAGGCATATTGGGCCATTAAATAGTTTAATACTAGCATTGATAAGGCAGGGCTTCACCGTAAGCTACAAGTTACAGAAATGGACGAGATAAAAAATGATGCTCATTAAAATGTAAGGATTGCCAAGGAAAGCTTGAAGAACCTCCATGATAAACATATTATAAGATAAACATTCTATGTGGAACAACAAGTCTTACTTTATAGCTCTCGTCTTTATTTATTTCTTGGAAAGCTTCAATCTAAATGGGTAGGCCCGTTCATTGTTTGCCATGCATTTGAATATGGAGCGATTGTAATAGAAAATCCTAGGAATAAGTGTTAGGGATTATATTGTATATTGGCAATACCATGATCAAACAAAGAGTTCTATAGTGACTAGACTTAGTGT
>QLOD02000009.1:10491270-10525075 GCA_003260245.2 Sideroxylon spinosum
AAAAAAAAAAAAAAATTAAATAAAAGATTTATTATCTTCCTTTCCGCTTGAATTTCCCAAAAACCAATAGTGTTTCAGAGAATTAATCTACAGAAATGGTTACAAAATGAATTCTTGTGCTTTTATTAGTTTAAAACTGGAAAAATATACGTAAAAAAAAAAAAAGCAAAATTGTGAATTCTCAGCAGCCAACAAACTAAGTTGAGTAAGCAATAAAATTATGAAATTAAAGTTTACAATGTCGATAATATGGTTAGCAATCAGAAGAATTAAGTCGCAAAAAGAGTTGTACAACGAATTCTCCAGCTTTCATTAGTTTATAACATGGAAAAAAATATATTTACGAATTTTCAGGAGCCAACAAACTAAGTTAAATAAACAATAAAATTTCATACAAATTAGGAATTAAAGTTAACAATGTACATCATATGGTTAACAATCAGAAGAATTAGAACTTACAAGAGTTTTTTCAAGGGTAACGACGAGAATGAACTTGCCATTGGGCAAGAATTTAGTGAAGGAGACAGCTGGAGCTTTGTCGTTAATGAGCATCTTGGAGCAGGAACTAGTAGCGGCATCCCAGATCTTACAAGAGCCATCGTGTCTACCGGAGACGATGAGAGAGCCATCACGATTGAAGTGAATGGAAGTGATGGCATCGAGTGAGTCCGGATAAGATGGACAGAGCAGTCGGTCTTGACGTCCCAAACCCTAACGATCTCATCGAAGGAGCCGGAGACGATAAGGTTGGGCTAAGGGCTGAAGTTGATGCAGAAGAAGAAGTTGGTGTGGCCTCTGAGGATCTTGGTTTGACTCGCTGGTGCGAGCATCCTAGATACGGAGTGTGAGTTATCGGAGGCGGAGCAGATGTAGTGGGAATCAGAGGACCAGGTGAGGTCAGAGACGCCCTCGTAGTGGCTGACGAGGCGAGAGATCTAGGCAAAAGCCGATAAGGACCAGACGATTGGGGTTTTGTCGAGGGAGGCAGAGGTGAGGAGTGCGTCGTCGTTGGATAACTTGACACACGACACGGCTCGCTGGTGTCTCGGTAGGGTTCCAAGAGTCGGTAGGGACGATAGGGTGGTACTTGGTTGTTGCTTGCCATGCCAGGTCGAATTGGGGCTCCACTTGTCACCGTATATAAGGAGTAATTGGGAGTCGTGGGGCCTGCGGTTGTCCAAACGACGTTGCTTCAGTGTGTTTTCAATCAAAACAACAATGTTCTATTTAAATTTTAATGTTCAAATGTGATGTATTTATATTAGACTACGATATTTGAAATTTAAATATAATATTTGAATATATAAATTGATGTTCGAGAATATGGAGACTTAAGTAGAATAATGCCATTTTGGTTTGAAAAATACAAAAATAACGTCGTTTTGGGTTACTGCTATAGCTATAGGCCCCTTTTTTTTCTATGTAATTAACCCCAGTAGGCAAGTCCAGCGTAGTATAGAAAGGCTGATAAAAGCTTTTTTAGAGGGTGTTTAGAGTGAAAAAAAGTGAGATAAAATGTGAGTTTGTAATTCGTGTAGTGAGAGAGAAAGTAAATAACTTTTAAAGATTTTTAGAGTTTTTTTTGTGTAGTTCGGTTTAGAACTCTAAAGATTATTGAAAAATATTAAAAATTTTAAGAAATTACGTACTTTTTTCTCATTACATAAATTATGAACCTCTAATTTTTTTTTTTTTATAAATTTTTATAATTTTTTTCACTCCAAGGACTTTTATTTTTCCAAAATTTATTTTTTTTGTAGAAAAATTATAAATTTTAGGTAAGTTAGTAATATTCATAAAAATAAAATTAACACAATTAACCCCCATTTGGAACAAAATTAGTCAATTAGATTAATTAAATTACATTATTTATTAAAAATTATTTAATTCGGTAAATATAAAATATGCTAAATTATAATTTAATAATATTATTTATTAAAAATAATTAAATAAAATGTAGTTATTACATAATTTAATTCAGTAAAAATAAATTATATTAATTATAATCAATTATATTAATTATTAAAAACAATTGAATAAAATAGATTTCATAATAATTTAAATATGATATTTTAAAATTAATTTTATATTAATTAAATTAAATAAATTGAATTAAAATAAAATAAATTTAATTTATTATTTATCAAAATGTTTTTAAAATTGGATGCTTATAAATGAGGGGGTGACCTATATTTATAACATTCCACATCTTCAATGGACGTTGGAGATCCGGGGGGCGTTTGGAGGCATGATTTTTAGCAATTTTTGATATTTCTTTTACCAAAACTAGTTGTAATTTTTGTTGTATTTAGTGAAATAAGCAGCAATATTTAGAAACTTTTTGTAACTTTGGGTGGTAAAATTTTTGGCAATTTTTGGCAATTTTTAGTGACTTTTGATAACTTCTAGTAACGTTTAATAATTTTTGAGAAGTTACTATAACGGAGGAGAAAAGTAACAAAAGTTGGTCGTTTACCAAACACCTAATTGATCTCATGTTGGAGGTTGATACTCTAAGATTCTCCACAAGAATATCTAATATATTATACTTATTCTAGAATCCTCTACAATTTAATAAAATATATTTCATACTAATTAAAATAATTAATTTAATTTAATTTAGTTATATATAATTTAGGTAATTAAATTAAATTAATTTAATCACATTATTTATTAAAAATAAATTTAGTTTAATAAAATAAAATAATTCAATTTTTTTGGTAAATAAAATAATTCATTTTAATATGATGCAACAAAAATAGACAGTGTTGAAATCGACAACATGTTTGTAACAAAAAAATAGAGTGAAAATAATTTTTTTATTTATAATTTTTTATTTAAATTTTTATTTTTTTGTAAATAGAAAAAAATTAATAAATATGTTTCTAATTATTAGTTTACAAAATTTAGAAAACATAAACATATAAAACGAAGACGTTACCAGACAGGACTTGACAAACCACTTTCTGTAAATGACTTTCAAACATGGCAATACCTGGAATAGCTTTTTTCTATTCCCTTACCAACCACACAACACAAACGTCACAACACCTACTACACAACCAATAATGTAATGATAAAACAAAGATATTGCAACACCTGCTACACAACTATTAATGCAACGATAGAATAAAGATATTATAACCAACCTTGTATAGGGGTTGTTTAGCTGACCAAAATCAATTAAAATCCATCAAATTTTATCAACTTTTTGTACCATTTTCTAATTCAATTTCGCCACATGTCATTTTTATATTATACTTTTATAGTTTTACAGTACTTTTTGGTCAACTTTTGCCAACTAAACACCCCCACATAGACACAACTAGACCCATTTTAAAATAATACAATACTACAAAAAATTGATTCCAAGACAAATTAATTAATAAAAATCATAATTACAAAACAAATTAAGTAATAAAACTACGTTTCTAAAATAGTAATTGTCTCTATAAATATTTAAACAATTTTTAAGTTCATGAGTCAAAAATAAATGTAATAGTGTCTATCGACAGTCCCCATCAATAATGATCCTCTAAATGCCATAACAAAGTTGGGCCACTTGCATGAAATGTGATGAATGTAAATATCAGAGTAGATATGATAAAATAAAAATATTTAGTAATCCACTAAATATTGTAATCATTAAATATGAAGATACATAAATAGTAAACTCACATGTGCTACTTAGTACCACAATAAAGTCACTTACACTCAAGTTATTGTTGTGGATGGGATTGTGCCTGGGTAAGAGAAAGCAAATCAAAACTTGGTCCATTTGGTTATAATTCAATCTTGATCATTGCCCCTTTATGCGACTCCTATGGCTAAGCTAGAGATCCCTCAATGTGACACTACGATTGCATTGTAACATTTGGTATTTATTTTTGGCTATTTATGTGTTATTTAGAATTGGTAAAATATTTAGACCAATATTGCGTCTGTTTATTTGGGTTTATTATATTTTCTCGGTTGGGTTTAGCCAAAAGTGGTATTGGGTTAGACAATTGGACTAAAGACCCAGCCATTCTTTTTCTTTATTTTCTTTTCTTCTCTCTTTTCCTATTTTTTCTCCCTTGATCTTTCCAGAGAATGGAGGAAGAGAGCAAGAGAAAAGAAAGGTGAAAGGGAAAAGATAAAGAAAGTGAGTTCTAGGAAGGAAGACTAGTGGACTGGGGAAATATTCGATGCTATGAGCATCGTGATGGTGTCCGATTTTCACGGTTTCAATTGAGGTGGGAGAAAATCGACGCGGAAAATTTGGGAGCAAAAACACATATCTTCTTGTTTCTCATTTTCTCTTTGGATTCAAGGTAGGTGGGACTTACATTTGTGTTCTAGACATTGTTAGGATCATTTTGACGTATTAGATGCATTGAATATTGTGGAATTTGTGATATACACACATGTATATCTGAATGTGTATATTTATGCATATATTTGTAGAGATTTTATGTATATTTGAGTTATTATTCAATTAAATGTTATAGAAACATATGATTTAAGCATTTAAATGTTTATATATGAGTTATTATTGAGTATGTAGCTTGAATGGAGGATTTGAGGTGTTTTGGTTTAGGGTTTTCGTGTGGAAAGTGAACCCAGAAATGGTTTTTGGACGCTGCCCTTTAGAGGGGCGTTTAGGTCGAAGGGGGTTTTGAAGGCTAGCTACCTTCTGAATGTGGGTCCAGACGGTGGCTATCCTTGGGACGCGGGTCCAAAGGATATCCACTCTTACAACAAGTGTCCCAAGGACCGAATTAGAAAATTTTTAAAAAATGCAAGTTTTGAGATTTTAAAACATCATTGCTATCCAAAACCATTAGCTATTGATTTATAAAGATTAAACAACCTCCAAATCATCCTAAAGCTTAATGAGAATGTATTTTTATATTGAGATTATATTTATTTACATGATTGAGCATATCATGTGCATAGGACTGGGGTTGCATAATCCGATTTTATATTGTAATTATTAATTCGTTGAGAGTGCCATGTTGATATTATTGACTTACTGAGGCACGGGTCATATGTATAGACAGGATCCTTAATTTTGAGAAAAATGACAAAATGATGTTTTAAAAATACTAGATGATTCCCAACTGATATATATGATTAGAATTTGATTATTAGAACTGGGACGTTAATCTTGAGATGCTATTTATATTAATTCTTGCTTGAGTTAAACAGATGCTTGACTAAAGGTATAATAATTGCACTAGAAAAGTGCAATTCTTAGTACTAATTCTTCTTGCTTTTGAGTTGTATTTCTTATCACTTCATGAGTTTTAACATGGTTTTAGTATAACTCATTAAAACTCATCTTTTATTGCAGAAAAAATAACAAAAAACTAGGAAAACACCGAGAGTAATCATAGAGGAGATTGAGAAGTTAGACTAGGAATTGAAGAAGAAGGAAAAAAGAGTCAAGACCTGGCATTTGGATGTCGTCCGAACAGTAACTCTTAGGACCTTAGAACCTTAGAAAGCTAAAACTAAAAGAGGCTACCATCTTCTGATGTCCGGACACTGTGCTCCCGAGATTCCATTTTTAAGGGTTTTTTCCCTAGCTTTTCTATATATAACCATGTTTTATTAGACCTAGAGAGCCATTCATGACATTCTAGGGTTAGTTTTTGAGAGATTTCACATACTTTTGTGAGAGTTTTCAATGATTTTGTGATGAAGATTGATGATACGTTGTGATTACACAATTGTTCTTCATATTTGGTTTGTTGATTTCATCTTAATGGAGTTTGTTTTCATCATTCTTTCTTGTTTTACTTTTATTTCTATCATGCTAGCGTAGATTTTTTACTTGATTCAGCCCATCAATAATGGGTGGATCTTTATTTGAATGATAGATGCGATTGAATCCACGTATGCAACGTAAAACTTGTATGCTGGATTCTTATTTCCTATATCAACTTTACCTCTCAAAACCACCGAAAACATACATGGCTAATCATATTTCTCTGAAATCCCTGTTACCCACATCTGATTAAAACTTTCTTAATACTTTGAAGTGTAAAGATCAGATCTAGGGTTTTCCATATTTTTCTTATTCTTTTGCTTTTTAAAACTTTTGAAAACAAGTAACCTTGACTATTTTTCATAGAAACCACTATTGACGTTCATAAGATTAAAACTTTCTTTTATCTTTTGAAAACTCGTGACCTAGAAGAAATTTCATCAAAATCACTAATGATTTTTGCTTGAATATAACTTTCTTTACGTTCTTGAAAGACTAAAAGAAATTCGGATTGGATGTTTTAATGCTGATATCTTTGTTATCACATCTAGCATGAGATCTAGATTTGTAGGTTGGATTGAGTTGCTTTCCAATTATTTAAATCCTTGTTTTTCATTACTTTGGTTTAATGGAAGTTGCTTTAAATTCTGTAATTTCTAGTATCTAGGTTAAAGTTAATTTGAGTACCCATTTTTAGATTAATCTAATTGATTGTTGCTTTTTAGATTTACTATTTTGTAGTGTTAATCAAGCTCCTTTTCAAAACCAAATCTGATTTTACCTTTATTGCTTCTAAAGAACAATAGTAGATTAAAATAACTTAGTAACCTTAGGTTTCAATCTAATTTCTAATGGATAAGATCCTGTTCTCACCAGGTTAAACTATGCTGCACCATCTTTGCACTTAGGAGTATTATTTTGGAGCAGTCAAGTTTTTGGTGCTGTTGTCGTTGAATTTAGTTTTAACTCTTTAGGGTAACCCTAGGTTATTCCACTTCTATTTTAAATTTTTTTTCTTTTCCCTTCTGGCGTTTGGACGCCATCCAAATGCCAGCATCTAGTGAGTTTCTTCTTTTAGTTTATGAGTGCTTAGGAATGCGGAGAATTACACAAACTTAGGCATTACGAGTTAGTGAGCCCTCCTTTTGCACTTTCCCATCCAATAGTAAGTCTTTCCTCAACGTCTTCATCATCCACCACACTTGAGATGGCGGGTGAAGTTAATGGAGCCAAAAATGGTCAAGCTTTAGCTACACTTTTAAAATTGAGAGGTCAAGTGCAACAGCGGAGACAAACACTTGAGTCTTGCATTGTTTGGCCAAAAAATCAAAGACCTTTCCTTTTTAAACAATGAGTGATTCAAATTTTACATTATTTTTATGAGCTAGACTCTAAACCATCTAGATGGTTCAATATTGGGAAAGATATAAAGCCCTACTTTATTCTTGCCCTCATCATGGTTTAGAGTTATGGCGAATCATTAGTCAATTTTACAATTCCTTGACTTTAAAGCTCAAGCAGTTTGTAGAAATGATGTGGAATGGAGGGCTATATGATAAAACAGTAAAAGAAGAGTATGAATACTTTAACTTTCTAGCGGAGAATGCTCAAACTTGGGAAACCTCTAGAACTCAATCAACTGGGGTTGTAACAACACTAATAGAGGAATACATCAAATTTCTAAAACTGATGATTTGAAAGCTAAGTTAGCAACTCTATTCCGAGAAATTGAAACATTGAAAATAAAAAAAGAAACTCCAGTCAATCATGTACCAATTGCACCTGTTTATTGCGTTACATGTGATAGCTAAGCTCACAAAATCAATGATTGCCCCATGATGCTAGCAGATAGCGATGCTATTCTTAAACAAAATGTTGAACTTCCAATTCATGTAGTTAACCCTTTCTGTCAACCTTTTTCAAGGAAATTCATATCCTGACAATGCTAATTAGAATTGGGGGTCCAATTCTAATTTGAACCAGAGGAATAATGGACCATCAGTAGCTCAATATTATCTTGTTGTACACCCATCCATTCCATATCATGGATCGCAGCATAACACAATCACACCACAAAATAACTATCCTGCAAGAAGGCCTATGGAAGAATAACTTTAATAGTCTATCAATGCCTAGTCTAAAATGTGGATCCAAAAAAATAAGACACTAGATGATATTAGAAGTAAGTTGACTTTTCTCACTCAGAATTTAAGCACACAAATAAAGGCAAATTCCGTGCTCAACCACAACCTAACCCTAGTGTTCAAGGTAACTAAATTGAAGCTTTTTCCTCAACACCAATGAACCATGAATAGGTATAATCCATTACTATGCTTAGGAGTGAGAAGACTATATATAAGGCCCTTCTTTCCAAGGAAACTAAGATTAGAATTGAACCGACAAGATAAAAGAAAGACAAGATGAAAGAACCTAAAAAAACACAAGTGTAAGGGGAGAGATAAAGTTGAACCAGTGGTACCTACAGGGTAATATGTTCCTAAGCCCTCATTCCCCCAAAGATTAGTTCATCTAAAGAAGGAAGCACAAGCAGTAGAAATGCTAGAAGTGTTTAAACCAGTTAAGATAAATATACCTCTGCTTGATATCATAAAATAGATACCCCCATATGCTAAATTCCAAAAAGAACTTTGCACAGTTAAAAGGGGAATAAAAGTGAAGAAGAAGGCATTTCTCATTGAACAAGCAAGTGCAATTTTACAAGGAAGTACTCACCCGAAATATAAAGATCCAGGATGTCCCACGATTTCCTGCTGTATTGGGCACCATCACATTGAACAAGCACTCCTTGATTTAGGTGCTAGTGTAAATTTATCACCATACTCAGTTTTTCAATAACTGGGTTTGGGAGAGCTGAAACCCATGCGAGTGACTTTGCAACTAGCTGATAGATTTGTTAAAAACCTGCGTGGATTATTGGAGGGTGTATTAGTGAAGGTTGAGGAATTCTATTTTATTGTAGATTTCATCATTCTAGATACTTAACTTGTAACTAGTTTATCAACAAATTATACACCAATAATTCTTGGAAGACCATTCCTAGCAACTTCTAATGCCTTGATAAACTATAAGAGTGGTCTAATGAAATTGTCCGTTTGTAACATTATTAAAGCTAACATCTTTGATGTTAGTAGATAGCCAAGGGAGGTGTCTGGAGTTCATGTTATAGATACAGTGGAGACTAGCGTTCAAGATTATGTGGACCGTGAATTATTTCAAGATCCTCTGGAACGAGCAATTTGTTTCAATGAAGATGGAGTAGAAGGCGAAATTGAAAAAGAAGTGATTGAACTAGTATATGATTGGCTTGAGGCGAGTCCAATCATGTCAGTTGGTAATTGGCGACCCCCATTTGAAAAACTTGAACCACTACAAAAGAGGGCTGAATCATTTAATATAAAGACTTCAAAGCCAGAAAGAAAGCCACGACCCACACATTTGAAATATGCATTTTAGGTGAGAATGAGACTTACCGTGTTGTAATCTCAGTAGAACTTAAGAAATCTTCAGAATTACAGATGCTAAATTTACTAAAAAGGCACAGAAAACGTTATGATGTACTGTTGCTAACTTAATTGGCATAAGTCCTCTGCTATGCACTGATCATATTTACTTGGAGAAAGATGCGAAACCTGTGAGACAAATGCAAAGGCGTCTAAATCCAAATATGAAAGAGGTCGTAAAAGTAGAGGTACTTAAACTTCTTGATGTGGGCATTATTTATCCGATTTCTGACTCTAGATGGGTAAGCCCTACTCAAGTGGTACCCAAGAAAGCTGGAGTGACTGTTGTTTGCAATGAAAATAATAAATTAGTATCTACTTGTATCCAAACTGAGTGGAGAGTTTGTATTGATTACCGTAAATTTAATGCTATTACTAGGAAGGATCATTTTCTATTATCTTTCCTCGATCAAGTCCTGGAAAGAGTTGTTGGGCACGCTTATTATTGTTTTTTGGATGGGTACTTAGGGTATAATCAAATTGAGGTCGCTTTGGAGGACCTAGCAAAGACTACCCTTACTTGCCCATTTGGGACCTTTGATTATAGATGAATGCCCTTTGGCCTATGTAACGCACCAGCTACTTTCCAACGCTATATGATTAGTATCTTCAGTGAAATGGTAGAAGACATTGTCGAAGTATTCATGAATAACTTCTCTGTGTGTGGTGATTCATACCATTAATGTTTAGAGAACTTAGAAAAAGTATTGACACGTTTTGAATAACGGAACCTCATTTTAAATTGGGAGAAATACCATTTCACGGTGATAAGGGGAATCATTCGTGGTCACATCGTATCAGAGTCGAATCCAGGTAAATCAAGCAAATATTGAGTTAATTCAAAAACTTCCAACTCCACGTAATATAAAAAACATTCGTTCATTACTAGGACACACCGGTTTTTATTGACGTTTCATACAATCTTTCGGTGCTATTTTAAGACCTTTGTGTCACTTATTAACTCAAGATGTAGCTTTCGAGTGGACATACGAACACTAAGATGCATTTAATAAATTGAAAGAATGTTTAACAACAGCATATATTTTACAAACTCTTGATTGGTCATCACTATTTGAACTCATGTATGATACTGGTGATCATGCTATAGAAGCTATGCTAGGACAAAGAAAGAAGAAGAAGGCACACGTTATTTATTATGCAACCAAAACATTAAACAGTACCCAAAGAAATTAATCAATCATAAAGAAAGAATTATTAGCCATTGTCTTTGCTCTGAAGAAATTCAGATCTTATCTCATCGGATCTCGGGTAATCATTTTCATAGATCATTTCAGGTTGAAATATCATTTGACTAAACCTGGAGCTAAATCTCGATTGATTCGATGGATTTTGCTACTGCAGGAATTTGATCTAGGGATGAAAGATAAGAAAGATATGGAGAATGTAAAAGCGGATCATCTGTCATAATGCCAGAAGACTAGAGGGAACATATATTAAAGATTAAACTCAAATCAACGATAGTTTCCTCAATCAATGATTATTTAGTGTATCTGTAGTTTCACAAACACCATCACCGTGGTATGATGATATTGTAAACTACTTGGTACTGGGAAAATGCTAGCAAACTAGAAACCTAAAGATCGTAGAAGGTTCCTAAGGAATATGAGTATTCTTTTGGGACGATCCATATCTTTTCAAATACTGTCTTGACCAAATGATCAGAAGATGCATCCCTGATTGGGAAATTCCTGCAGTTATTCAGTTTTGTCACAATCAAGCATGTGGTGGTCATTTCTCCTCTTCAAAGACATCTACTAAGATTATGCAAAATGGCTTTTACTGGCCAACACTATTTTAAGATGTACAAAAGTATTGTACTTCCTGTAACAGATGTCAAAGATTGGGGACCCTTACCAGGAGGAGCATGATGCCCTTTAACCCCATTTGGTGTACTGACTTCATGGGTCCTTTTGCAATATTGATTGGATATGAATACATTCTTATTGGTGTAGATTATGCATCCAAGTGGGTTGAAGCAATAGCGATAAGAACAAATTATCATAAAGTCGTCATTCAGTTTTTGCATGAGAATATCTTTTCTCGCTTCGGATTTTCTTACACCATCATTAGTAATGGTGGTAAACATGTTTCCAATAGACTAGTGGGTGTGCTTATGTGAAAATATGACGTAATCCACAAGGTAGGTAACCCATACCACCCATAGACAAGTGGGTAGGTAGAGCTTGCAAGTAGAAAAATCAAGCACATCTTAGAGAAAACGGTTAACCCTAACTGTAAGGATTAGTCTTTACGATTGATAGATTTCTTGTGGGCATATCGTACTATTTATAAAACAACCTAAGGGATGTCTCCTTACAGGTTAGTTTTTGGGAAACCATGCCTTCTTCTTATTGAAATAAAACACAAGGCATGTTGGGCCATTAAACAGTTTAATACTAGCATTGACAAGGCAGGGCTTCACCATAAGCTACAAATTATAGAAATGGATGAGATAAAAAATGATGCTCATTAAAATGTAAGGATTGCTAAGGAATGATTGAAGGACCTCCATGATAAACATATTATAAGACAAATGTTTTATGTGGAACATCAAGTCTTACTCTATAGCTCTCGTCTTTATTTATTTCCTGGAAAGCTTCAATCTAAATGGCTAGGCCTGTTTATTATTCGCCATGCATTTGAACATGGAGCGATTGAAATAGAAAATCCTAGGAATAAGGATCCATTTAAAGTCAATGGACATCATCTCAAACCTTATTTTGAGAACTTTGTGGCTTTAATTGAGACATGGGATCTCAACAATCCCCTGCTATTTGAATAATTCACTTTCAAAATCTTCAACCATGTTGTTGTACATTAGTTTTGACAACTTTTAATTAGGATTTATATTAGAAACCCAAAGGCTCAAGTAATATGGACTGAAAAAAGGATGAAAAGACCAAAATTGAGCTAAGGATTCCTCGGCATTTGGACGTCATCCGAACGGCATTGGGCAGTGCCTAGAAGTCCAAAAGTCACCTCCTAGCATCTAGATGAGGGCTTTGCCATCCGGACGCGGTGGACTAGACGGCATCTTTAAGGCTTCATTTTAGTTTATTTTTCATCTCCATGCAACTTCTCTCTAACCTCTTTCTATTACCACTCATTCTCTCTCTAAAACCAGGCAACACCTGGCCATCTTTTGGCTATTTTTGGACCAAAATCCGATGACCCATCACTCCTACACTCCATTCTCGCAGTTTGAAGGGTTTTTCAACCGTAGAAACTCAAGATTTGTGGAAGTGTTCTTTGTGGTTTCTTCGAAGTTCTTCAAGAATATTTCACTGATCTACATTTGGGTAAGATTTCTTGCACAATTATTATGCTTTTTTTCTTGAAATCTTTAAAGATCCTTTGAAGACCAACTATAAAGTCTTTACCATTCTTCGCTCTAGTTGTCATATTTAAGCCCAGTTGTGTGGTTCTTTCATTTTGTGTAGATGAAGAATGGAAAAAATGTTATGAGAATTTTTTTATGTTGACAAACTAGATTGGGCCTTCATTTGTGGGTGGACTTAAGAAATATTTTATCCCTGAAGTCATAAGAGAGTTTTGTGCGAACCTAATTCTATTTAAAGAAGGAGAGGAACAAGAATATGGAATTGTAAGTTATACGAGAGGTCGGAATGTTAGATTACACTCTGTTCTTTTGCTGAGTTATTCATTTTACCCTGCCCTAACTTCCATATTATCCATTTTCATTTGTTGATTTTCTTGGTATGGATCAGATGAGTGCTGAGGTGTTAAATAGGGGGTAGACTGGCCACAAGCTGGACAAGTTAAAATTTCTGACATTAATGATCGGTACTGGCCTTTGCATATGTTTAGTTGTTATAACTTGATTCTGTTACATAAGACCACCAGCGAGAAGAGGGCTATTCTTTTGGACGTTGTTAGAATGGATAATAGCATTGACTTGCCTCACGCGTTATGGGACAAATTGAATGACTTTGTAGAACATCCTATGAGACAAAGATGAATTCCTTTTGGAGGAATGCTAACCCAAATTTTCGTTAGGCAATGAGCAGCCGTAGGTAATTGTGCGGCATAAAAATATCATCCTGACCGCAATAGTGTTTTCCCGACCACAATATTGTTTCCCCGACCACAATATTGTTTCCCCGAACATAAAATACACCTATGATCAGGGGGTATATCCTAGTTAAGTTGGGACTAAAAAGTTTGATTGTTAAATTGTATAGTTACTCTATTTACCACACTCAAGTGCCTTAAGAGAAATATCTGCAGAATATATACAACAAAGTCACATTCGCATATGTCCCAATACTTACATAATCTAACATTTAATGCTACTGTCTACCATCATTGTATAGTCATATCAATATATAGCACATCAGGTTGTCTTTCCATACAGGCCTCGAATAAGAGGGGGCTTAACTTTGGATCCCCTCCGCTTGCAGAAATGAATGGATCAGAAGGGGGTTGGGTTCTATTTTCGGGTCGGACAAGAGGTGAAGAACTTAAGAGAAGATTGCCCTCCCGATAAAGAGGAGGAGAAAAATGTGGTGTCATCTATCTTCTCTCTCTATCTGACTCTTTCTTTACACAAGATTATTATTCATAGAACTTGTAACTAACTTAAGCGTCAGAGAGTCCTTGGTCGGGGACTATCTCCAACCGCTTTATTTCACTGTTTTTGTTACTTGTAGGTTACACCAAATGGGGGTCTACCGGAATATGGGAGAAGGGGGTCAATGGAAGAAGGGGGTTCAAATTTTACCGAATTATAATAATCTACAAAGAGTCCAATCTGAGGGCCTAATTAACTACCTGTCCTTCAATAGAGGCGGGCCATAAGGACCACTAAGAAAAGAAAATCTGCAGGTCAATTCTTTGAAGCTATTAGTAGCTCTTAGGTGATGGCGAATAAAGAAGAAGGAGTAATCACCAATCGTCAACTCTTTGACTTGCTGACTATCCAAGGAAAGGTAATTGCAAGACTAGACGAGCGGATGAATCGGATGAAATTATATGGGATGATAATTCCAGAATCTTGTAAAGCATGTCTGAATATCAATTCAGCCCAGGAGCCCCATTTCTACCACCTTCTTTACAATGATAGCTTGTGTCCACAATTTGCTATCTTCGTCGCTTCCTTTCTCCAGTTATTTATTTTGAGATAAGACTTTAGGCTGTGTAACTTTAAACTTCTTGATTTGGTTTATGTGTTTGACTTTGGGTCTGTAATATTTGTAACCTCGAACTTACTCTATTTACTTTTCTTATGAATTATAAACTATATGTTTTGTTTATAATTCTTATGTTTTTCATGGGCATGCATGTATTGTAATATATCATTGAATTATAACTATAAGAGTAGGTACAAGGACATGTCAGACTTAGAAGATTTTGTGATATCAACCGTAGTGATTCTGACAACAAGGATGCTTGATCTTACATTGAGTGGGGTGGCTTGGTTGCTGATTCCATATTTTTCTATAACCCTGTGGAGGATGTGGATGAGTTTGAAGTCTCTATCGCCCTTGATTTTTGGGAGGCTGATAGCTTCATCTGCGGACCACCACGATCCTGACCCTGACCCTGTTTCTTTGGTTTGCCTCATGAGATCCTCAGGTGCCTTAATTACTATCTTAACAAGGATGATGCAGTAGAGTATGCCATAAAATTTTGGGAGGATGCTCCCATAGCTGATTCAGATGATGGTGAGGTCGATGACTTCAAGTTCACTTTTACTTTTTGCTTCAACCTACATCTTTCTTTGGTTTATCGTGCTCATCTGGTAATATTTACTTCACCATCTCATCTATGATCTTGTTTGACCATTGTAGGTAGAAAGCATGTTGATATCCGTGGTTCGTCGTGGATATTCCTTGTTTAGATTTTAGTGCCTTTATATGCTCCCATGCACACTACAGACTTACACGCTTTAGCTTTTACACATTAAGGACATTGCGCCTAATAAGTTGGTAGGGTGAGTACATGGTAGCATATTATGAACTAGTATGACAATTTTTTTAAAAATATAAGGCAAATATGAACTTAGAGACTGGACTAGGAACATTGTGAAGCTATTGATATAATTGGTAGAATTAATCCTTTGTTTATATTAACTTTTAGAAAGATAAATGGTTCGGTTATAGTCTTAGATAATTCAAATTGAAATTAAAACCTTTCAGAGCAAATGAAGAACTTTCCATTTGATATTGTCAAAATGAAGGTGTGTTAAAGAATAAAACTTAGAAGAATTAATTGTTTAGGTGTGTCAAAACATAAGTGGAGATTCAGTAACCTTCATTTGTGAGCTTTAGAGTTTTATTTTCTTGTTTTGAGGGAATATTCTAGTTCTTTTTATTTTTTATCTCACTTTTTATTTTTATTTTTTTAACTTCATATATGTTGGTTTGCTTTGGTATTATATGCACATGACTTTTTGCTAGGCATACACGGTTGACTCGATGTTTCTAAAAGATGCTTACAATCTTAAGAGTGATATTAAGCCCTCTTTGAATTTTTGTTAGGGCCGGTACTATTTCTTTCATTACACTACCTTAAGAGCCAATTCGAAACCTGAAAAGATTGTTGAATGAGATCTACTTTCTTTTGTCTAACCTTAATGAATATAACTCCTAACCTTAGTGTCTTAGGTAAGATGACCCTTGTATGTCATGAAATTTTGGTGCAACTTATTCGAACAAGGGAGACAAGGGGATAAGAAGGAAAATAGAAGAGTGGTAAAAGAAAAAAAGTTAAATTTTCCTTTAAAAAAAGGTTTTTAAATTGGGACATGCAGATTAGAATGTTGTTAACATTAGCCCTATAATATTTATAGACAGAGGAAGCTCATTATCAATAAAGTTTGAGAATCGGGTTCTTACATGGTGTGAAAAGAAGTGAAAAAAGGAAAGTTGGAGGGAGGAGTAATGTACCTTAGAATTTATTCTTATGATATGCACTTTGAATTCCATACATTCTTTTATCACCCCAACACCTCATGGCCCAATTACAATCCTATAAAAGACCTAATTGACTTTTGGTGAAAAGCATCTATAAGAACATGGGAGAGGCTTGTGTATGTTGAGTGAAATTGTCTTGATAAAAGCATAAATACATTCTTTCGTAAAGCTACATTCAACTAGTTTTAAAATTTTTGTCATCACGTTGTAAATAGGTTCAATGCTTAATTACATTTGCATTCTTACATGAACCATGAGAGAATGGAGTGAATTCTATTGTTAAGTGAACACCAAGTTGAGAATTGGAATTGAAATAGTTTTTTTAGACTATGCTTGACATTTGATTCATATAAGTGATGTCAATTGATACATTTGAGTGGAGACAATGGAGAATGATTGAGTTATATCAATGTAAAGAAAGAGTTTATTAGATTTTTGGATAATGTAACTTGTTCATTTCTGAAACTGAACTAAGAGTTATTTTAAATGTTAAATATTAAACTTAGGACTCTAACTTAAGAGTTTTTCATGAGACTTTACTCATCCACTAGGGGGAACATAGGGGTTTAAAAGGCTTGCTGCATGTTAATAAGTATAGCCGTGTTTCCAACGACAAGAGAAATTAGGTTAGATAACTTATTTTTCTTTTAAAAAAAAAATATTGCTAGGGACTAGCAATAGGCAAGCTAGGGGGTGTGATTGGATTAGAAAAGTGCAATCCGTAGCACTAATTCTTCTTACTTTTGAGTAGTATTTCTTATCATTTCATGAGTTTTAATATGATTTTAGTATTACTCATTGAAACTCATCTCTTATTGTAGAAAAAGGAACAAAAAGCTAGGAAAACACCCAGAGAAATCACAAAAGAGATTGAAGAGTCAGACAAAAAACTAAAAAAGAAGTGTCTATTGAAGCATAATAACCGGTGAGAACCGGATCATGTCCACAGAGAGCCTTAGCAAAAATCGATAAACCATAATCTTTGAAAAATTTTTAAACAAGATTTAATCTCCCAAAAAATGATAGAGATTGGATTTGAATTTTATCAATGGTTGTTGTGTGAATTTCCTTTTAGAAAACAAAGTTTAAGAAAATCTTATATCCAAAACAAGCTTGTAGTGATTGGCAATAAATTTTAAGGCATCTATTGCTCAATCTACACCCCAGTTGGTAGATCAAAAAATATACTTTACGTATAAACACTTTGGAACAACCCAAATCTGATTTGAAATAGAATTTAAGAACAAAAACTGACTGAGAGATTAAATCAAACACACGATATGCATAATCTATAGATTTTTACTTATAACTTCTAAAATTAGCAACCACCATACAAACTCAAAGGCATTGTATGATAATTCTAAGTAGAAATTCGTAGGTAAGATCCATAAGTCATACAAAATTGAAATTCGATAAAAATCTCAACTCAAAAATCCATAATTAATTCAAATCAAACTTAGATTGCTCTAGTAGCACAAGAAAATTCAAAATTAAGCCCATTATCTTAAAATTTTCACAAATCAACTACGAGACTTGCCTTAATTCCAAGAGAGAAGTCTACTCAAACATAATGAAAGGAGAAAATAGTAGAAATTGAAGTAAATCCATTCATAAAACTGAAAATCTGTTACAAGAAATGAAAGAATTGAAATCTGATCTACTTTCTCTCTCTAAAACTCTCTCTCTACATATGGAAACTAAACTGAATATGAATGCACGTGATATCTTTACAAATGACCTAACTGGTATTTATATAATATGTTCTAAAAAGTACAATTATACCCCTTCCTCAAAAGTTGAATTGCAGAATCTCGTATCGCAGAATGGTTCGAATAAGGGTTCGAATAAACACATGGTTCTAATAGGGGTTCGAACAAAGTTCCAACACTTGGTTAATTTTTCTCCAGTTGAGCCTTGCACAGCTTCTGTTGATCTAACCAAGGTTCGAAAAAGGTTGGTTCAAACTAAGTTTCGAACCAGATTCCAAGACTTAGAAAATTTTCAAGTTGCTAATGCTGGTGACCCTTTTGTTGATTGAACCATGGTTCGAACCACATGTGGTTCGATCAAAGGTTCGAACATCTTTGCCTTAGTCATTTCCTCACTTGGTTGTCTGTACTGGCTTCTATTATTCTAACCATGGTTCGAACAAGTAGTGGTTCGAACAAGGATTCGAACCACTTTCTTCATACTTAGCCAATTTCTCTGCTGCTTCCTCCATGTGCCACTGTGGTTAGAACATAGGTTCGAATAGCCCATGGTTTGAACATGAGCTTGAACCACTTTCCTGATATCTTTCATTTTGATCCAATTCTGTCATTTTAGACCCAGACACCTGCAATTCAGAAGAATTTCTCATAAGTGCATTTTTAGATATTTATTCACCTTTTTAAACTATAAATCCACAAATTAAGATTGTAATTGTACTTTTCATGGTATAATCAAGAAGAAAAGACAAGTCTAGACTAATGTTTGGACACCGTCTGGATGGTAACTCTTAGGACCCCAATACTCAGAAAGCTAAAACTAAAAGAGACTACTACCTTTGGTGTCCGGATGCCAACTCTAGCATCCGGACGCTGTGCTCCAGAGACTCCATTTTTAGGGTTTTTTTTCCCAGCTTTTCTATATATATCCACATAGTATTAGACCTTGAGAGTCATTCTTGACATTCTAGGATTAGTTTCTTAGAGTTTTCACATACTTTTAGGAGCGTTTTCGATGATTTTGTAATGAAGATTGGTGATACGTTGCAGCTATATAGCTATTCTTCATATTTGTTTTGCTGATTTCACCTTAATGGAGTTTGTTGTCCTCATTCTTCCTTCTATTCCTTGTTTTACTTTGATTTCTATCATGCTAGGCTAGATTTTTACTTGATTTAACCCATCAATGATGGGTGGATCTTTATTCGAATGATAGATGTAATTCAATCCACATATGTAACGTAAAACTTGTATGCTGTGGATTTTTGTTTCCTAGATTGACTATACATTTCTCAAAACCTTCAAAAACATAAATAGCTGATCATATTTTAATGAAATCTATTTTACCCATATATGATTAAAACTTTCTTAGTAATTTGAAGTGCAAAGATCAGATCTAGAGTTTTCTAGATTTTTGTTGTTCTTTTGCTTTTCAAAAACTTCAAAAACAAGCAACCTCGACCATATTTCAACGAAATCACTGTTGACGTTCACGAGATTAAAACTTTCTTTTATATTTCGAGGCCACGACAAAATTTCGTCAAAATCACTGATGATGTTTGCATTACTATCATTGTCTTTATACTTTGAAAACATTGAAAAGAGATTTAGATTAAATGTTTTAACGCTGATATCTTTGTCATCACATCTAGCATGAGAATAAGGAATCTACCCAGAATTATAGGTTGGATCAAGTTTCTTTCCATCTATTTAAATCCTTGCTTCTCATTACTTTTCTTTAATTTAAGTTGCTTTAAATTCTGCGATTTCTAATATCTAGGTTGAAGTTAATTTGAGTACCTATTTTTAGATTAATCTAATTAATATTTACCTTTTAGGTTTATTGTTTAGTAGAGTTAATCAAACTCCTTTTCAAAGCCAAATCTGATTTTACTTTTATTGCTTTCAACGGGAAGCATTAGGTTATATTAACTTAGTAACCTTAGGTTTTAATCTAATTCCTTATGGATACGATCCTGTTCTCACCAGGTTAAACTACACTGCACCCTCTTTGCACTTGGGAGATATTCTTTAGTTGCACTGTTTTGGAGTAGTTATGTAACACGGTTTCCTAGCAAAAGGGTTTGGGCATGTAACTTGTTTCCCCTTAGTCTTAGCTGACTGGGGGTGTAACTCAGTTACCCACCACTATTTATATTGGTTTTTGCTTGTGTTAAGTAGATACCTGACTAGGAATATAACATGGTTCCTTAACAGAAGGGCCAAATGGTGTAACACGATTCCTCTGAGTCTTAAACCAATGGATGTGTAACACGGTCCCCCACTTATGGTTATACCTTGTTTGGGGAAGCAGATGCTTGACTTGGGGAGTACAGGTTCCTTAGCAGAAATGCCAAGGGGTGTAGTGTGGTTCCTTTGAGCCTTACACCAGTGGGGGTGTAGTACGGTTCTCTACTTTTGATATATATATCTATATATGTAGTGAGATATGCATTCGTCGTAAATGTTAAATGGTATAGTTGGTGATCCCGCTTGCTTGGCTAACCGTCACACATCCCAGGATATGGTTGGGGTAGATAAAGATTAGAGAATGTGCATTGACATTGCATTCCATCATTATCCATTGCATAAGATAGCATATATTATTGTTTTGTGTTGATACCTTAAGGCTGTTAATTATAATAATGTTTAATATGTGATTTATTGGAAGAGAATTGAGTTATGAACATTGAGTAGTAAGGTTAGGAACTACAGTGACCTGATTCTCAAAATGGAATATGAGGCGACTTAAGTTTGAGTAGCCTTAAGTCTGGTCTTAACTTAGAATAGTAATAATTGTATTGGTTCTTTAAAATTAAAGTTAAATTATTAATGTTATGAAATTGTGTGACCCAGGGTTTGAGTCTGATACTTATATTTATGGTATTAAAAGTTTGGGAAATATAAACGTGATTATAGGATATGTTCAGATCGTACAGACATTGAAAACTATCATTAAGAATGGCGTTAAAGGAGGATTATATTATTATTTGATTTACAGCAATGGACTCAAATATTATTTTATATGGGAATGAGGGACACTTGGTAATATTATAATAAATGTTTTTGATATGGATTTAAGTTGGACTACTTTTTTATTGGTTTTATTTGATTCCCATACTCTCATATCGTTCATCCTGAATAATTAAGTTAGGGGCATGACATGTATTGCCTTGTATGGCTAGACATTTGGTTGGATGAGAACTTTATGACATTTCTATCGGTTTTCGTGTATAATACATGACCGGCACAGGTAATGTAGATGTAAGAGTCAACAAAGTTTCACGTAACACATTAGGAGAGGTACACGAAGGGCCCCTGAAAGCCTTTGATATCGACACAAGATTAACGTGAAACATGTTTGTCCAAGCATAATACACATTATAAAAGCTAGGAGCAGTAACAATGGTACCGATGGCATCACTAGTGCCTAAATCTCCACTTCTATGGTGAAATGTTCGATCGGCACTAAGGTACTATGTGTTATAGCCAGTGCAGGGATTCCTAACTCTATATTCAATCTCACTATCACCTACCGTATTTTGTAGCTGATGCTGGGCTCCCTAACTCCATGGTTGTGTGCTAAGGTAGTAGGGATTGATCATCAAGCATCATCATTTATGCCCTCCATTAATGCAATATCATCACCCAATAGTGGACTGTCTAGCTATGGTATAGGACTAAATGGTCACTCTTGTGCCCTTATGATGTCACCTACCAACCTAAACCAGCACAACATGGGATGGACGAACACCATGCCTACCTACCCATGTAATATTTGGTATTTAATTTTAGATAATTATTTGAGATTTTTGGCCAATTAAATTTTTGGACTTGAGGTTAGGTTAGGATAGTTCAGTTTATTTTATTATTCTTAGGCCAAGGTCTAGAATTGAATTGGGTTGGGCAACTAGGCCAAGGGTCAATCTTCTTTTTATTTTCTTATTTTCTTGGGTGCTTTTTCAAAAGCAAATTCTTGAGAGAAAGAGAGAGAGAGAGAGAGAGAGAGGGTTGAAGAGGAAAATCAATAGCTCAAGGTAGTATTCAATGTCGGGATCACCATAGTGGTAGTAGTGTTTAGAGATTTGGCTCAAGGTCAGAGCAATTGACTTCAAAAGCTTAGAAGCCAAACTCAGTTTTCTTTTCTAGTTTCATTTATTTTTTATTTGGATTTGAGGTAGGTGGAACTTACATATAGGTTTATACATGTTGTTAACATTATTTTGCTATGTTGTTGCGTGATTTGGTAGAATATTGATTGATTTGTGCTTGTGTATATATGAATGTGTATATATATGCATATATATATTGAAAATCTTGCAATATTTTGAGTTATTGTTGGAATAAGTGGTAGATAAGCATGTTATTGAGATGTTTACATGTTTCGATATATTTGATTT
This sequence comes from Sideroxylon spinosum, assembly GCA_003260245.2. Lineage (NCBI taxonomy): Eukaryota > Viridiplantae > Streptophyta > Magnoliopsida > Ericales > Sapotaceae > Sideroxylon > Sideroxylon spinosum. Next base: position 10,513,606 of record QLOD02000009.1, read on the forward strand.
TGATACTATGGCTTAAACAGATGATTTGGGGAATTTTGATAGGGAGATTATTAAAAACGAATCCAGAAAAGGCTTTTTGGACATTGTGATTTCGATAAGGGTTGAGATAGCCTGTTGTTCAAACATGGGTCCAAACTAAGGTTAGATCAAATATGAGTTTGAATCTAGATGTGGGTTTGAACTGGGTCTGCCTAAATTATCCAAAACTAATAATTTTGAGTTTTTAAAACATGGTTTATGTCTAAAACCATTAGTTAATGATTTCTAAAGATAAAATGGACCTCAAATCATCCTTAAGCCTAATGAGAATGCATTTTTATATTGAGATGGTATTTACTTATATCATTAAGCATATCAGCTACATGGGGCTACATTTTCTTGATCCGGTTGATAATGTGATTAATGATTTACTGAGAGTGCCATTTTATATTATTGATATGCCAAAACATTGGTCATACGTGTAGACGGGATCCTTGATTTTGAGAAGAACGATAAATTAAAATTTTGAAGATATTTAATGATCCCCAGTTGATATATATGACTTCAGTTTAGCCATTAAAGTTTGGACGTTAATCCTGGATGATATATTATGAGATTTTCTCAGAATTGTAGTCGGACTCTGCTTGAGCTAAGCAGATATCTAACTAGAGATGTATCTCAGTTCTCTATCAAAAAGGTCAGGAAGTGTAATTAGGTTCCCCTGAGTCTCACACTTGTGCGGGTGTAATTCATGATATGTATTGGAATATATATTCATCGTAAGCATAAATGGTGCGGTTGGTGGCTATGCATGCTTTGCTAATTATAAAACGTTCCAAGATAAGGTTAGGGGTAGGTGAAGATTAGAGAATATGTATTGATTTTACATTCCATCATTACCTATTATATGAGATTGCATAAATTATTGTTATGTGTTGAGATACCGAGGTTGTTTATTATAATGATGTTTAATGTTTGATTGGATTGCAGCTAAGTTTTGTCTCTTTTGTCTAATCACCTAAAATATTTATTAGCCGAGTGGGATACGGCTGATTGTCTCTTCGACGGTCAAATTAGTCTATTTAGGGAATAAAATTGAGAGTAAACAAACGAGTAAAGTTTCAGTCTGGTTTTTAGTGTCTAACCGTTTTCCCTTCTATCGTCTGGTTTAAATAGGCCTAGGAATATATCCATGTTAACCACCTTGAGTGGTTAAACCATGTTTGAAGCTGAAGAATGATATTGAAACATGGGCAATGGAATAAAGAACAAGAGAATTCTCTTCTTCCCCACGTTTTTCATTACAGACGTGCTAAATAAGTGGAAGTGTAAATACATGCCACGTGTCTAAATGATACTCTCCAGGATATATCTGCTCCAACTGCTTGAGACCTTATAACCAGCGTAGTTGTGGGGGTACAATGACTATATGGATGATTGACCAATATCATTATATACAAGTCATCATATAGCAAGTGTCCATTAAAATTTTTACCTTACACCACATGATACTCATTCTACATCCACAAACAAAAAAAAAAAAAAAAATGTGAATGGTAGTCCTTAATCGAAGTTCAGATGATGCCTATTTTTTGTTACATGTATTATTGGTTAATCTCGTAATATTTTTTCCATTTTGTAGCCCAAACTATCGCATAATATGCTCTAAGAAATGTAACTCAGTGATGCCATAACATATTAGTGGGAAACCTCTGGTTGCTCTCGACTATACGCAAATAGACTGTCCAAGGCAGACTTGGAATAAAGGACCTTCTCATTTGCTAATTTTGCATCATTTGCAACTAGTCTTTACATTTTCTAAGATCTCTACCATATGAAAGATCAATTGACCCTTTTCATTCATAACCCTAGGTTTCCTTCCAACTCCACACCACCTAGTATTGGTAAAACAATCTTAAAGGAGTTTTTGCTCTCCATTTGGGTATAGTTCCTAATTTATTTTAAATTCATTTATTTAACCTCCATATTTGTGTTATTAGGCTATAGTTCTGTAACATATCATTTGGACATATAAGTGTTGACTCGTGCGATGCACGTAATTGAATAATATTTTTATGGACAAAATATAATTTTTATGTACATAACAAAATATTTCAATAAAATTACATAGATGATTTTGGATTGAGTTTCAAGCTTAAAATTATTAAAAAGTCTTAACTTTTTTAGTTAAAAAAATGATTTTATCTCAACCAAATTCCCAATGCCCAGACTATATGTTATGCGCATAGGTTTATATATATATATATATCAGCCCATATACCATGCATACCCGAAGTCAGGAGCTTTGTTGAGTTCAATGATTCACCTGTGCTTCGTCGTAACTAGTACTTCACCATCTCCTTACTTTTTTTATAGATCGAAGAAATAAATCTTGAAAGAATTAGATAGACAAGATTATGATGGGTGGAGTCAATCAGTTTGTGTAATAGAAAGAGGAAAATTGAAAAAAAGAGTGAATTTTTAGTTTTATTTTTTTATTTTTCTGACCCTTTTTTAATTCAAACTTTTATTGATGGGTGACAGTATTGTGCAAAACGAGAGTGTGACTTTTTTAATGAGCTCTTACTATTATAAATTATAGATGGAGAAGAGAGTGACTATTCAATTTTCTTTATAGTTTTTATTTTCTTTTTACTCTTTTTTGATGCTAACTTCTTTTAATGGGCTTTTATTATTATGTATTCCAGGTGAAGAGAGAGCATGAATTTTCAATTTTCTTTTCCTTTTTTTGTTTGTTTTACTCATTTTTAATGCAAACTTATTTTAATGAGTTTTCACTATTATACATTTCCAGGTGGAGAGAGAGCGTGTGACCATTCAATTTTTTTATTTGTTTTACTCTTTTCGGAAAGAAACTTTTACTGATGGGTTGGAGAATTGTGTAGAGAGTCTGTGTGTGCTTTTTTTTAATGAGCTTCTATTATTATTCATTTCAGGTGGAGAGAGAGAGAGAGAGAGAGAGTTTTTTTAAAAATAAAGTGAAAATTCTGTAAAAAAACAAAAAGAAATGGAGAGTAAAGCTCTTTGCCATGTAGGATCATGAAAAAGTGGAGGAGAGAGAAATACATAATTTTAGTATTATAGTATATATGTCAATGACATGAACCCAAGTCACGAAATCACTTAAATCTTGACCCTTTACTAAATCCCTTGAATCTGGACCCTTATATTCAAAAGTTTTTCCCATAGATGATAATGATAGGGATGATTCGAGACACATTAGGTTACACACCACGTCAAATTAGTATGCTATCATGCCATATCCTATACTATGTATTCATGTCATATTATTCATTTCAGGAGGGGGGAGAGAGAGAGAGTTATTTTAAAAATAAAGTGAAAATGCTGTAAAAAAGGAAAAAAGGAAATGGAGAGTAAAGAGATATACCATGTAGGATCAGAGTGAAGGCGATGAGGGAAAAGAAACAAATAATTTTAGTTTTATAGTATAGATGTCAATGACATGAACCCGAGTCATTAAATCACTTGAATCTTGACTCTTCACTAAATCCCTTGAATCTGAACTCTTACATTCAAAAGGTTTTCCCATAAGTGATAATGATAGGGATGATTTAAGACACATTAGAGACTTTTACATTCAAAAGTTTTTCCCATAGGTGATAACGATAGGGACGATTCAAGACACATTAGGTTACACACCACGTCAAATTAGCATGCTATCATGCCATAGCCTATACTATGTATTCATGTCATATTATTATGCTCATGATACAATACCATGCTATTATATCATATTACTATATTATCATGCCCTATGATCATCTTATACCATGCTATGTCATAATAAGACATCAAAAACCATGTTGTCACATGTTATACCATGCCATCCATCATGTTTTGACATGTTCAAATATGACCTAACATCCTAAGAATATTGTAATACATACAATTACATCCACCATGGGTAAACACAATCTTAGACACTTGCTAATACAGATTATTTACTTAAGCGAGGTATACTCCAAGGACTTGAAATGATTTAGGATTGACTAAACCAGTGACCTTTGAGTCATAACTTCCATATAAATATGTAATCTCCATCTAGCAACTGTCTTCCACTTTTATGGTGATATGTTTGGTTGGCACTGATGTACTGTGTGTTATAGCTAGTAAAGGGATTCCTAACTCTATATTCAATCTCGCCATTACCATTACCGCATTTTGTAGCTGATGCTGGGCTCTTTAACTCGATGTTTGTGTGCTAAGGCAGTAGGAACTGATCATCAAGCATCATCATTTATGCCCTCCAGTAATGTAATATCATCACCCAATAGTGGATTGTCTAGCTATGGTACAGGACTAAATGGTCACTCTTTTGCTCTTATGATGTCACCTACCAACCTAAACCATCATAGTATGAGATGGATGAACACTATGCCTACCTACCCATGTAATATTCGGTATTTTATTTTAGCTAATTATTTGAGATTTTTAGCCAATTAAATACTTGGACCTGAGGTTAGGTTAGGATAGTTCAGTTTATTTTATTATTCTTGGGCCAAGGTCTAGAATTGTATTGGGTTGGACAACTAGGCCACGGGTCCAATCTTTTTTTTATTTTTTTATTTTCTTTGGTGCTTTTCAGAAGCAACTTCACAAGAGAGAGAGAGGGGGGTTGAAGAGAAAAATTGACAGATCGAAGTAGTATTCAATGTCGTGATCACTATAGTGGTAGCAGTTTTTAGAGATTTGGCTCGAGGTTAGAGCAATTGAATTCACAAGCTTAGAAGCCAAACTCAATTATGTTTCTATTATTTTCCTTTTTTATTCAGATTTGAGGTAGGTGGAACTTATGTATGGGTTTATACATGTTGTTAACATGATTTTGCTATGTCGTTTGCTTGATTGGGTAGAATATTGATTGATTTGTGCTTGTGTACATATTGATGTGTATATATATGCATATATATATTGAAATCTTGCAATATTTTGAGTTATTGTTGAAATAAGTGGTAGATAAACATGTTATTGAGATGTTTACATGTTTCCATGTTATTGAGATGTTTACATGTTTCTATGTAGTTGATTTTTTATATTGTGGGTTGAATGGATGATTTAGGGTATTTTTGATAAGGAGATTATTAAAAACGAACCCAGAAAAGGCTTCTTGGCCATTGTGCTTTCGACAAGGGTCGAGATAGCTCGTTGTTGGAACATAGGTCCAAACTAAGGTTGGATCGAATGCAAGTTTGAACAGGGGATGGTCCAGACGTGGGTTTGAACTGGATCTAGATGGATTTTACAAAACTAATAATTTTGAGTTTTTAAAACATGGTTTATGCCTTAAACCACTAGTTAATGATTTCTAAAGATAAAATGGACCTCAAATCATCCTCAAGTCTAATGAAAATGCATTTTTATATTGAGATGGTATTTACGTATATCATTGAACATCATGCGCATGAGGCTAGGTTTGCTTGATCCGGTTGATAATGTGATTAATGATTGGTTGAGAGTGCCAGTTTATATTATTGATATGCCGAGGCATGGGTCATATATATAGACGGAATCCTTGATTTTGAGAGGAATGATAAATTAAAATTTTGAAAATATTAAATGATCTCGAGTTGATAGATGTTACTTGAGTTTAGTCACTGGAGTTTGGACATTAACCCGAAGATGATATATTATGAGATTTTCTTTAAACTGCAGTCGGAGTTTGCTTGAGCTAAATAGATATCTGACTAGACATGTATCACAATTCTCTCTCAGAAGGGTTAGGAAGTGTAATTAGGTTCCCCTGAGTCTCACACCTGTGGGGGTGTAATTCGTGATATGTATTGAAATATATGTTCGTTGCAAGCATAAATGGTGCAGTTGGTGGCTATGCATGCATTGTTAATTATCATGCGTTCCAGGATAAGGTTAGGGGTAGATGAAGATTATAGAATATGTATTGATATTGCATTCCATCATTACCTATTATATGAGATTGCATAAGTTTTTTTTATGTGTTGAGATACTAAAGTTGTTTATTATAATGATGTTTAATGTTTAATTTGTTGATAACGAGTTTGGTTGTAAATCTTGAATAATAAATTAAGAACTACAGTAATCTAATTCCTAAGATGAGATATATAGACAACTTAAGCTTGAGTAGCTATGAATGATAATATTTGTGTTTATTCTCTTTAATTGAGAGTCAAAATACTAGTATTACAAATTATGTGACCCACAGTATGGGTCCAATATTTATAGTTATGATATTATAGTTTTGAGAGATATTAACATGATCATAATATATATTTTGACCATGTTGACCTTGGATATTCTCATTGAGGATAACGTTTAACTGGGTTATACTGCTATTTAATTGATGGTAATGTACTTTAATACTATTTTTATATAGGAATTAGGGACGATACTAGATGCTTCAGTTGTTATTATTTATTATCAACTAACCTTGAACCAAGTTTTTGTTTATTTTATGTACTTCCCATATCCACCTGCCGTCCATTTCGGATTATGAGGTTAGGGGTGTGACACGCTAGGCAAGGAATGTCTCAATGGTACCCTCAATCACTTATTATGGTTTATGGTCTTGACTACTATTGCCATAAGTTACTAGATCTTATGAGTGAACCGTAGAGCTATCCAGATATCATAGCCCTAGATGCCTCAACTACAATTTGGTGGGTACCTACTAGTATCTCAACATACTTTGACAATATATAAAATAATAAATTAATAATAAATGAACAACAATAAAATTAATTTATTTAATAACGAGTCTTGCTATTTTACCAACATAGATCTGAAGTGTCAAAAAAACGTAAACTGTCCTAGATGAATTGTCCGATCAACACTTAATCAGGGATGTGATTGAATGGAGATAATATTCTTGATTGGATTGAAGCTACGTTCTATCTCTTTCATCTAAACACCTAAAAAAGTTATCGGCTAGGTGGGATAAGACCAAATGCCCTTTCGACGGTCAAATTAGTCTCATTAGGGAATAAAAGTAAGAGTAAACAAACGAGTAAAGTTTCAATATGGTTTTTAGTGTCTAATCTTTTTCCTTTCTATCATCTAGTTTATATAGGCATAGGTATAGATCCTTATTTGCCACCTTGAGTGGTCGAACCATGTCTGGAGGTGATAAATGATATTGAAACGTGGGCAAAGGCATAAAGAACAAGCGAATTCTCTTCTCCCCACATTCTTTATTGTAGACGTGCTAAATGAGTGGAAGTGCAGATACTTGCCACGTGTCCAAATGACACTCTCCAAGATCTATCTGCTCCAACTGCTTGAGACCTTATAACCAGCGTAGTTGTGGGGGTGCAATGACTACGTGGATGATTAACCAATATCATTATATACATGTCGTCATATAGCATGCATCCATTAAAAATTTTACCTTGCACCACATGATACTCATTCTACATCCACAAGGCAATATAATGTGAGTGGTAGTCCCTAATCGAAGTTCAGATGATGCTTATTATTTGTTACATGTATTATTGGTTAAACTCGTAATATTTTCCCGTGTTGTAGCCCCAACTATCGCATAATATGCTTTAAGAAGTGTAATTCCACGATGCTGCAACATATTAGTGGGAAACCTTTGATCGCTCTTGACTATAAGCAAATAGATTGTCCAAGATAGATTCGGAGTAACGGACCTTCATTAATAGTCCAATAGGTCTCTTTCCAACACCACACTACCTAATATTGGTAAAAAAATCTTAAAGGAGTTCTTACTCTCCATTTGGGTATAATTCCTAATTTATTTTAAATTCATTTATCTAACCTCCATATTTGCATTATTAGGATATAGTTCTGTAACATGTCATTTGGACATAAGTGTTGACTCATGCGATGCACATAACTGATTAATATTTTTTATAGACAAAATATAATTTTTATGTACATAAAAAAATATTTCAATAAAATTGCATAATTTCATCCTTTTTTTTTTACCGATCGAATAACAAAATCTTGAAATAATTAAAGAGAGATGATTTTGGATTGAGTTTCGAGCTCAAAATTATTAAAAAGTCTTAACTCTTTTAGTTAAAAGAAAATGATTTTATCTCACCCAAATTTCTAATGCCCAGACTATATGTTATGCGCATAGGTTTATATATATATATATATATATATATATCAGACCACATGACAAGTTTTGTCGAGTTTGATGATTCACCTGCGCTTTATCGTTGCTCGTACTTCGCCATCTCCTTACTTTTTTTATAGATCGAAGAACAAAATCTTGAAAGAATTAGATAGAGGAGATTACGATGGGCGGAGTCAATCATTTTGTGTAATAGAGAGAGGAAAATTGGAAAAAAAAAAAAAAAAGAGTGAATTTTTAGTTTTACTTTTATTTTTTTTTATTTCTCTGACTCTTTTTTAATTCAAACTTTTACTGATGGGCTACGGTATTGTGCAAAAAGAGTGTGAACTTTTTAATGAGCTTTTACTATTATACATTCCAGATAGAGAAAGAGAGAGAGTAACTTTTCAGTTTTCTTTGTAGCTTTATTGTTTTTACTCTTTTTTGATGCTAACTTCTTTTAATGAGCTTTTATTATTAAACATTCCAGGTGAAGAAGGAGAGTGACTTCAATTTTATTTTTATTTTTTATTTATTTTTACTCTTTTTTAATGCAAACTTCTTTCAATGAGTTTTTACTATTATACATTTCGGAAGGACATAGAGAGTGTGACCATTCAGTTTTTGTTTTATTTGTTTCACTCTTTTTTCATACAAACTTTTACCAATGGGCAGGAGAATTGTGCAGAGAGAGAGTGTGTGTCTGACTATTTTTTAATGAGGTCTTATTATTATTCATTTCAGGTGGGAGGAGAGAGAGAGAGTTATTTTACAAATATATGTGGAAATGCTATAAAAAGGGAAATGAAGAGTAAAGAGATATGCCATGTAAGATCAGAGTGAAGGCAATGAGGGAAAAGAAATAAATAATTTTAGTTTTATAGTATAGATGTCAATGACATGAACCCGAGTCACTAAATCACTTGAATCTCGACTCTTTACTAAATCCCTTGAATCTGGACTCTTACATTCAAAAGTTTTTCCCATAAGTGATAATGACAGGGATGATTTAAGTGATATAATCTCCATCTAGCAACTGTCTTCCACTTATTACGTTCTATGATTCAGTTAGAGAGTAGCATAGCTAGCGTTTGTGGGGCCTTAATGGGGGTGGTAATAACATACACTAAAATATGCTTCCGTATGAAGAAAATAATTTCCTCATAAAGTACTATTTTAATGATATATAATATTTAAAACGATACTATTTTTAAAATGATCAGTCAAGTTGACATAATAGTTTTATAATATAATTTTCTTATATAAAACCATCTAACTGCATGCTACTGTACCATTATAAGAATATCATTCAACAACCGGCAGTTCCATCAAAAAATTAAATTAAAAAAAACACAAATATAGACAGAATACAAATAAATATTAATTTAAAATTAACATCATATAATTTTAATTTAAATTAAATTAATATCAATTACTTATTTACCATGTCCAAGACAGTGAAAATAAACATCCACACTGATGTAATGGCCTGTTGCTAACTTTCTATATACCATCACTCCACAGCCATTGCTTTGGTTATGCACGAACTAACAAAATCAAAGATTTTGGCAATTCAGAGAATGGTAGCTTAATCATATCAGAAAAAAGTTCCACAATACTTGACAAATAGCCAGAGTAGTATGAACAAGTAGAAATTTCATAGGGGAAGAACCTATAGCCTACGCGCTCTCAAAGAGAACTTTAGCGATGTGAGAATGTATTGTCCCAGGGCTAATATGGCTAATGTAGTAGTAGCTCCTCACTACTGCCAAGAAGGTTTGCTTTATGCCAGCCTCAGTGCCCTCAGAATAGTTAGAGAACACCGCCTTAACAAGCTCTTGCATGTTCGAATCGATTTGGACGGTTGAGCTGCGGTAATCCTTATCATCATCCTGATCACAGAAATAAATTAACAAATGAATGAATTGACTTCTACCCATTTGGAGCTTCAAATTTTGCCAAAAAATTCCAAACGTACAACTTAAGTTTTTGGAGTGTCAATCAACTTTTGATGCTTTTTGGAATTTGATCGGAGAATATTGAAAATTTTCAAACTTCTTTTTTTTTTTTTTTTATTTGGAGATTTTTGGAACTTAAAAAAGTTGTATCAAACTATTGTGCCAAAAAAATTAAGATATCTGTGCAAATGGATCTTGCTAAATTAATTACACATTTTGAACTGTTGGAAGTGTATTCTTATTTGATATTTTTTAAGGACAACACCGTGGATGGCTTTATTACATTTTTTTGATGATAGATATACTTTATTTTGAAGTTGGTGGAGGTTGAAAATTAAAGTTCCATAGAAATGTTTTGGAATTTTTTGACAAAATTTAAAGCTCCAAACATGCGCTAACCATAAAAGATGAGTAGGATAAAGAAAGTAAGAACAATTAACAGTAGTGAAGACATCTTTTTTGTAGGCATTAATTCTTAAGCTTTACCTTGACATTTTCGTTCTGCTGCTGTTGGAAATCGCGGAGCTGGTCACATACTCTACTGGTTAAGTCAAAGAGACGGTTGTATAGAGCATTTGACTCCGGCAACAAACGACCACCTGATATATTTATCGTGCGCACCAAGAGTTCAACTTGACCTTTGTAGCCGTCACCACTTTCTTCCCACGTCTTGATCCATGTTCCCCACTAATTTATAAAAAAATAAATAAAATAACCAAATTAAGTATACATGAAAACGAGGAAATGAACTACACCAAAAAAAAAAAAAAAAAACAGTTATTTAGTAGATTATACAATATAAGAATTACTTACGGCATGACTTAAGTGGGGGCGGATGTCTTTGCCATGAGCCACTAAGGTGTCCAATGAAAGCTGGTTAAGGGTTCTTAACAAAATTCTGTGAAGTCCTTGACTCTGTCCTTGTCCTTCCGATGTTTCGTTCTTCCTGTGAAGTTTGAAGCTGCAAATGACAGCCAAACAAAAATAACACAACCGGCAGTGTAAATGCAATAGTATTTTAGAAATCAACACCGTCGTGCAGTGTTCATCTATTGAGCTCTCCTATTGATGACCTATGACAAACATTATGGGATCTATGTTAAATTACCCTAAAAATGCAAATTGATGGCAAGTGCTTTACCTAAAGACATGTTTATTTTGGGGTAAAAGAGGTTAAATTTAATTGCAGAAATCTCTGCCCTCCATTACATTAGTTTGGAGAGAGGTAGCAGTTACATTGAGATAAGAATTCCCTTTTATGTGGATAAATTGTTTCCAGTAAGAGGGTGGTTAACAAGGAATAACAGAAAAATCATTTCATTTTCTTATCATCTCAAAAAATATTTCTTAATACATCTCTCTCTTAACATTCCAAATATATGTAATTATTAGTAAATAATATTTACTCACAATCCAAATATAAGTATAATAA
>QLOD02000009.1:10550501-10565222 GCA_003260245.2 Sideroxylon spinosum
AAGTAATACAGGAAATATTAATTATAAATTTTTTTTATACATTATGAGTATCACTAAGGCAGAAAAAAATAAATGCAACAATATCTGGGTGGAAGAGGACCCTTTGATGTACGAATCCCACTAATTAGAAATTCGAACATCATCAAGGTAGATGGGAAGTCAAAAGTTTGTAAATTATTGTACTAGATGTGGATGTATCCACTATATGTGTGTTTTTTTTTAAGTAAATACATATATTTTTAAATTTTTAATAAATTATTAAACAAACTTAACATAAAAATTGAAATAATTGCAAAATATTAGGTAAATTTTAAATGACATTTAAATAAATAATTTATAATTAAATAATATTTAAAAAAGATAAAAATATAAAGTATTGGATGGTTAAAAAGTGTATTTAAAAAATACCAAAAAATACAAATTAAATTTTCTTAAGTAATAGTTATTAAAAATTTCTTTTAGTTCTATTAAAAAATATTAGTAGTTGAGAAAAGTTAAGAAATATTAATTGAATTGTTTAAAAAAAAAAAGAATATTAATTAAATAAGGCAAAGTGTTTCACAAAAATTAAAATTTTATTAATTTTTAGGCTTCATCAAATTAATACCCCTAATATTCCCTTTACATATTAGTATATAAGCCGCTGATAGCTAACTTTATCAAAGGATAGAATATATATATATATATATATCGTCGAGAGGAAATAATAAACACTTACATTCGAAGGAAAATGACACCATGCATGACAGAATAATAAAAAAATAATAAAAAATGAAAAAAAATTATAAGAGTGACGCGCGTGTTAATGTACTTTTTATGATTAAAATGCATTAATGTAACATGTGCTTGTATTTTAAAGCGATTAATTTGTTCACGTGTCTCTCTCTCTGCTACCATTAATTTATAAAGTTAAAAAGAAAGTAATTAAAAACTCAATTGGCCTCTTTCATTTTCATCTCACATCGTCAACTAACGTTCAAATTGCGTATTAGCGATATTTTCAGTCAATCACTTAGGAAAACAATTAGACAAATAAATAGAGATAGAAACTAGATATTATTCAAACTTTGTTCATCTTAATACAAGACCAAACAAGTAAATAAATAAACAAAATAAAAAATAATTAACTATTTTTCTTGCTCCCTAAAATTGTTGATTAGAAATTAATCATCATGACCTATTTTTGTTTTTTTTTTTAAATAAAAATTCGTATAAAACAGTTAATAGGAACTTTGTATATATAGACGAATAATCTGACTAATTAAATTATAACTAAAAATAAATAATTTAGTTAAATTCAATAAATTAATTATTGAATTGTCGTGTGAATTTAATGACGTGAAGTGAACCACTATTACAGGCCATCCATGGGTATCTTCTTTACTTCTTAAAAAATAAAAATAAAAATAAAAATAAATTGTCTTGTATTAACTAAAGAAATGATTGTAATAAATTTAAAAATACTTCAATTATAATATAATCAGCAAAAGATATACATATATCAGCAGTAAAATAGCCAAAAAAAAAAAAAAAGTTAATACTATTAACATGAAAACAATAATAATTCAAAACTAATGGTATAATTTTTCAAATATAATTTAGATAAATTACATCTAGACCCCCTAAACATTAGGTTGATTACACCTAGATCCCCTAACTATTTTAATCTTACACTTAGACCCCTTATTTCCAAATGTTTGTAACACTTAAATCTATCCGTTGAATTTATCCGTTAATTGGTGTTAATTGCAGTGTAAAATGACAAAAAATGCCCTTGCCCTATTAGTAATATCATAAAGTTACCAAAATTCCCTTGGCCATCCATGACAGTGTAAGGTTACCAAAATAACCTCAACATTTAATACACCCAACTACCCTAATATCACATACACCCACCCACGATCTTTGTGTACAACCAAATGTCTGAAGTCCCACTCTCGATACTCACTCAGAAGACGCATTCGAAGACGATCCAGAGAGAGTCGATCTTCCCAAACAGCAAAAAAGACTACGAAGATCGAAAAAAGAAGAAGCTCTGTAATTTTTCTTGCCTTTAATCAATTTGTTATCTAGGTTAAGAACTTTTTTATTTGTTTTTTTTTTATCAAGATTGTGGTATAAAGGGCCTTTTTTTTTTTTCAGTTTTGCTTTCTAAGTTACACATTGAATTTGAAAAAAGTGAAGATTGTGTATTTTTCTTGTCTTTAATAGTAGAGTTATTTGGGTTAGGGTTTTTTTTTTTGGGTCTATTTTTTGTATTAGGGTTCTGGTATAAGGATTTTTCTTTTCAGTTTTGTCTTCTGAGTTACACCTTGGATTTGGAAAAAAAAAAAGTACAGAAACTCTATATTTTTCTTGCCTTGAATTGTTGCGTTATTTGGGGTAGGTCTTTTTTTTTTTTTTCAGTTTTGTTTTTGGGATTAGGGTTTTTATTTTTATTTTTTTGGCTTGTATTATTTCTTTCACTTAAACACCTTGGATTCGAAAAAAGTGAAACGAACAAAATTGGAATGCGAATCTAGCTGTTGCGATTTACTTTACCTCAATTTTGTTGATCAATTATGATGTTGCCTTATTAGCTATTTCATGAAGATGTAGCGTATGTTAATTGTGTTTTTTGCTCTTTTTTTTTTATACGATTGGCTTGATCATTTCATTACCTTAGATTTATTTTGCGTTGTGTCAATTTCAGATTTAATGTTTTATTTGATTGTGTATATCAGTTTATTTATGGGTTAATTGGGTATTAAGAAGTTAATCAAAAGCAAGGTTAGTGATTAATTTTCCTTGTAATTAGGTTATGCTATTATGCATAAATTTTAATTTTATTTAATTAAATTCTATTACTTAGGGTGTGTTTGGAGTGAGAATTTGGTGAGGAAAAAGAAAATAGAATGAGAAAAGAAAAAAAAAGGTAGGGGAAAAGAAAGACATTCATTGGTAAATTAGTTTTAATTTTGTAAATTCCCTTAACTTTCTAACACAAACAAAATAAAAGGAGAAAGTTTGAATCTTATTCCTTTCATTTTCTCTCTCCAAATATTCACTACAAACATACTTTAAGAAAAAGAAAGAAAGAAAGTTACTTGTCTTCCCCACCTAATGATCTAAGGATAATTATTATGATTCCTTGAGTTCATCACTCAATGGTGGAATCTTTCGTGATGTCCTTTTCTTCTTGTTGTACTGTTTTGGCCACTTTAGCAAGAAGTTAAGTAGATCCAAAGGATGATTTGAGCACATTTGTTGTTAGACCCCATCTAATATGTATTACTTGGTTTATTTCTTAACTTTGATCTCTATGTAGCTTGACATGCAGCTTGACATTGATTTAGTTGCTTCTTTATCTTACCAATTTGAGTTATTGTTTAGATTCTAACAGTCAGTGGATTTCTATTATCTACAATTTCTAATAAACATGTATTTACCCTAACTTTTTCTATTTGATTTGGTATTGATAATAGTAAATGATCCTCTATATTACAAGTAAGTTGTAAATTTCTATTACTAAATTGAACTTGTTTGTCGGAAACCAGGCTCATGCCCTTTCATGGTCTGTTTGGTGTAACGAACTCGGATGTCTGCATTGGCAGGTGTTTTCATCAACAAGATTGATTTAGTTGCTTTTTTATCTTACCAATTTGAGTTACTGTTTGGATTCAAACTGTCAGTGGATTTCTATTATCTGTAATTTCTAATAAACATGGAATTACTCTCATTTTTTTTTTCATTTGGTTTTGATAATAGTAAATGATCCTCTGTATTACAAGTAAGTTGCAAATTTATATCGCTAAATTGAACTTGCTTTTGGGAAACCATTGCCAAGAGAAACCAAAGTCGTGCTCTTTCATGGTCTATTTGGTCTAATGAACTTGGATGCTTGCACTGGCAAGTGTTTTTCATAATCAAGATTGATTTAGTTGCTTATTTATCTACCCATTTGAGTTACTATTTCTATTCTAAATGTCAGTGGATTTCTATTATCTGTAATTTCTAATAAACATGTAATTACCCTAACATTCATTTCCCAATCAATTCAACAAAATATCATCTATAACTTTAGGTTGGAAATTATTTGTTTAGTTGATGGAAAATTCAAAAGCCACAATTTGTTGATTGGAGACAAACTCTCAATATGAAACAGAAACTTGATTTAAAAAATGGCATTACGAGGACAATATTTTACACATTTATGGTGTATGATTGAATAGCTATATGAGATTTGTAGTTTAACTTGTCATACATATAAGGTATGCGATGAAATGTTGTGGAAATTATATATAGTGTAATTTTTTTTCTTTTTTTGCATTTAAGGTGTTTGATTGAATGCCCTTGTGAGATTGTATGGATGAATTTGTTATGAATGAAAGCTATTTGATGAATTATTAAAATAACAATTTTATGTATGGTAGGGAAAGAATGTCATCTAGAAGCATAGGTGGGAAAGCTTATGAAGAAATGTTTCGAAATCAGCAATGTAAATGTGGAAGGAAAGCAGCGATGGGTATCTCACAGTCAAATGACAATCCTCGAAAGCTTTACTATAGATGCGCCAACAAGAATGTAACTTTTTTTCTTGGTGGTGTGGCCTATCCACAAATAAAGCGAGAAAAGTTGATGAAGAATGCGAATCCAGCAATTTTTAGTACCTTAAAGTCAAGGATGACGTTACAAAATTATGAATAAGATGGTAGATTTAGAGGCAACCCAACTAAGTCTCAAATTCATTCTAGTTGCAATTTTGTTAGGAATTTGGATAATTGTATTGCTTATACTTTTGATGTTACGGAAATAGTTTAGTAATATAATATGTAGGTGACAAAGTCAAAGACAAATAATTTTTGCTATTTCATGTATGATAAACCTTTAGTAGCTAATGTATGAAGAACTTTTGCTATTGTATGAGATTGTTTTTCCAGTTTGTAAAATTTTTATAAGTTTAAAACAAGGATCAAAGTATTGTTTCTTTTTTATACACCTTTTCATGTATTTTTATTACACGAGTAGTTTGATAATTTTGAGAGCATACTGGGATTTGATGTGGGGAGTGCAAAAGAGGTTGATGAGCTCAAATGTATATTTTCCTTAATTTAATTAATAGCCTTAACTAGCATTTTTCATTCGAACTGTTCAAAAATAACTAGAGACTGTTTTGTTTGGTTGAATATGAGAAACGTGGGGTTAAAAAAATGAGAAGAGTTGTGCAATATCTGAAAGAAAGTGCATACAGCACTTGAATGTGTAGCTAACCATCGGTCCCAACTGCACCAAAGCATATAAATCCTGCCTAATTGGATGTGTTTGGATCCCTATTATTCCAATTCTTGCTAGCTATCAATGCGGAGACTATAAATTATGTAGGCACAAATAATCAGTTAATTTTCATTGAAAAATTACGTGATATATCTCAAATTTGTCTTTTTTGATAAGGTAATTTTTAGAATTTACGTAAAAATTCTATATGTGTATCACCTTGATGAACCACTCTATATGTGTATCTAAGTATGCTTATTTCAGCTAAGTTCATTGTTTACACACATAAGTTTGATGCGTTTAGCCAAGTCAAACAACATTTTCAAGCACATCTCTACTTTTATTAATCCCAACTGTCTTCTTATTCCCATTCCCAATTTTAAATCTGATGCATTTTACAGCTTTAAATCACATGACACGAATGATGGCCAGCTCTAAATCAAATAGCACTTTATGCCAAAGAAGTAAACAATACATTAAAGGACAGGTGTTATGCCATATATGTTTCTCAAAACAATAGCTGTATTCATTGGCAACAAAACTCAAGTCATAATACAACAATTCTATCCAAAAAAATAGTATTCATTCATTCATTACAAGTTCACTATCATTCCCAGACTGTTCTATATTCAACTAGAAACTAGTTCAGCTATCCATACCATCCTTTAAAAGTATACCAATAGTCACCAATAAAAATTTGTCCCAAAAAGTATACCAGTATTCTACCACAAGCAGTAACCAACTTACCCAAAAACCTGAGTTGGCCTGAATTCTAACACCAGCAGCTAACTTACCAAAAAACTTAAGTTGCCCTAACTATCAAGTTCCCAAATTAACTACCACTATATCATTCATAGCAACTTAATTATCCACAAAAAAAAAAAACAATTCATTTTCCCACCCATTTAGTTACATTATCAAAAAAAAAGAAAAAAAAGTCTCCAGCTCCTGCATCATCCTATATAGGAAACTTCAACTCTCTACCAATATCAGATAGAGCTACAGTATCTCCTTGTGTAATCATAACATCTCCAGGTCCTACATTTCCTTGGGGGATTACATGTTTAGCTCAAATTACAGTAGATTCGTAAACAGCGATAATAGCATTTTTGCATTTAGAAACTCCTGTTTTCCTCTTCTACAAAAAGTATAAATTTAGTACCTAATATATGTGAAATACAAACAAAAATTAAACTTAAATCAAGATGCATAAAAAATTTAGCTTATTAACATACATGTGTTCTACAACTTACTTTAACAGGTGCCCTTTGACAAGTCCTTTTATTATGTCCAATCTGCCACATGTTTTCATGCTATGCTATGCCACTTCCTCTGTGAACTTGTCCCATATTCTGGTTCATCCTCCTCCCTTCTCCTATTTTTCTTGGGTTGTCCAGTTAGCCGTCTAAGTTTTGGAGGTTGGGTTGGATCTCCTAACACCTTTAAGGTCGACATAGATTCATCCAAGATTGGGTGGATTATACCAGAGTATGAGTCTAAGTAAACTTGTTTACTGAATACGTTGTCACAATACTGCTCAATGTCAAATCTTCTGTACAAAATAACTGTTGTCGCATGTCTACAAGGTAGTCCACTCAACTCCCATGCACCACACGAGCATGTCTTCCTTGATAGATACAAAACATGTCTAGTTTGGCCATCCATAACCTCATATTCATCAATACTAGCGTATAACAAAAGCATCACCTGCTTCTCTCAATTATCTTGTCCAATCTCATCTTAACGTATTTGCTAAGTGGCCCATTCCATCTAGTGGCCCTCTCATATTGCTTATAAATTCTGCCCATCAACTTCTCCTCAAACCATGCACCAATGTCAATATCGATTTAGCCCTCAATTCTCCAACCCACTTATTAAATGACTCTATTAGATTATTAGTCACATGATCACTCTTAGTTTCGGGGCTAAACCTGTGGTAAGCCCCAAGATGCAATGGGATATCCATGCACCAGTTATGGGCAGGCTTAGACACAAGTTTCATCTTCTCTATGACTTTATTGAACTCTCTATAATTGTATGCTCTTGACAGCATCCTAGAACAAGACTCTCAATTGTATGCCTTTATAAATGAACTCAAATCGGGATGTAGGCAACATACAATCCATATGCAAGGGGAAAATGAGATGTAAGTAACAAAAGATTATGAAGAACATCTAGCTAAAAAATGAACAACAACAATAAAAAATAAATAACTTACAAAAAAATAACTTGCAAAAACTAGATGACTTGCAAACTAAACAGCAGCATCACTATACTTAGATGAATTTTTCTAAAGTTCTTGTACAGATGTCTCCCACATCTTCATTGCACAGCTACAGGGAAATTTATTCTGATAGCAGGTTTTAATTCCTTATAGAATATAACAACGATAGCATTAAAAAATAGATAATTTGTTAAAAAAAGTCAATAAATGATAACAACATACAATAGAAAATCAATACCCACCTTCTAGCCATCAGACATAAAGGTCCATTACTTTGTTTCAGTAGCAACATCAAGTGAGGTTCGCAGATGGTCCAGGAAAAACATCCAGTTGTCCTTAGTTTCAGACTCAACCATTACGTAGGCAAGTGGAAACAAACCTTCGTTGCCGTCAAACCCAACTATTGGCTGAAGAACACCTCTAAATGGTCCCTTTAAGTGGCAACCATCAAGGTCAATGAATGGTCGAGACCCTTTTAGAAAGCCTAATTTTAGTGCCTCCAAACACAGGAAGAATCTTTTGAAAAAAGGGTTTACTTGACCAAGTAACCTGTCAACGTGGATTTTCACCACACTTCCAGGATTACTCCACCTTATTTCAGCTGCATATCTAGGAAGTTTAACATAACTCTCCTCATGTGACCCTTCAATATCTAAGAAGTTTGACTAACTTGAGAAGGATCAATTTCAGCATCTCCACCTACCTCAACGTACATACTTACCACAAGACTCCCAACAAGCTCAAACATCAGTAATAGGTCATCATCTAATTGAACCTCAATTCTTCTGTTTCGGGACTGATAGGAAATCTGAACATGAACTCCAACATTTGATAGAGCATGAACTACTTTAGCCTCACGTAGATCTGCAATTAAGTCAAACCAACAGTACTTATCCAAATCAACATCTCTAATAGTAACTGTGTGTCCTTAAAATGAATATTCAAATCATATAATCGATATGTTGGCATTTTACCCTTTACACCTACAGAAATATAGAAATCCACTAACAGCAAGAATCTAAACAATAACTCAATTAGTAAGATGAAGCAGCAACTAAATCAATCTTGATCATAGAAAAGTGAGGGTAATTACATGTTTATTGGAAATTACAGATAATAGAAATCCCACTAACAGTTAGAATCGAAATAATAGAAATCCCACTAACAGTTAGAATCAAAACAATAACTCAAATTGGTAAGATAAAAAAACAGCTATATCAGTCTTGATGATGGAAAACACCTGTCAGTACAGGCATCCAAGTTCGTTACACCAAACAAACCATGAAAGGGCAAGGGTCTGGTTTCCCAAAAACAAGTTCAATTTAGCAATTGAAATTTACAACTTACTTGTAATACAGAGGATCATTTACTATTATCAAAACCAAATCAAATAGGAAAAATGGGGGTAATTACATGTTTATTAGAAATTGTAGATAATAGAAACCCATTGACAGTTAAAATCCAAACAGTAACTCAAATTGATAAGATAAAGAAGCAACGAAATCAATTGTGATGATGAAAAACACTTACCAATGCAAGCATCCACATTCGTTACACTAAACAGACCATGAAAGGGCACGAGTGTGGTTTCCCTTGGAAATAGTATCCCACAAACAAGACCAATTAAGCAATAGAAATTTACAACTTACTTGTAATACGGAGAATCATTTACTATTATCAAAACCAAATCAAACAGGAAAAATGAGGGTAATTACATGTTTATTAGAAATCGCTAATAATACAAACCCACTGACAGTTAAAATCCAAACAGTAACTCAAATTGATAAGATAAAGAAGCAACTAAATCAATCTTAATAATGAAAAACAACTGCCAATGCAAGCATCCAAATTCGTTGCACTAAACAAACCATGAAAGGGCGCGAGTCTGGTTTCCCTTGGAAATAGTATCCCACAAACAAGTTCAATTTAGTAATAGAAATTTGCAACTTAATTGTAATACAGAAGATCATTTACTATTATCAAAACCAAATCAAGCAGAAAAAGTAACATTAATTACATGTTTATTAGAAATTAAAGATAATAGAAATCCACAGACAGTTAGAGTCCAAACAGTAACTCAAATTGGTCAGATAAAAAAGTAACTAAATCAATCTTGATGATGGAACACACCTGCCAATGTAGGTATCCAAGTTCATTATACCAAATAAACCATGAAATGGCAAGAGTCTGGTTTTCTTTGGAAATGGTTTCCAACAAACAAGTTCAATTTAGCAATAGAAATTTATAACTTACTTGTAATACAGAGGATCATTTACTATTATCAAAACCAAATCAAACGAGAAAAGTAAGAGCAATTATATGTTTATTTGAAATTACAATTAACATACGCTACGTCTTCGTGAAATAGCTAATAGGGCAGCATCTTAATTGATTGACAAAAGTGAGGTAAAGTAAATCGCACTAGCTAGCATTCACAATCAAATTCTGTTCGCTTCACTTCTTTCGAATCCAAGGTGTTTTAAGTGAAAGAAGTAATATATGCCAAAAAAAAAAAATCAAAGAAAACCCTAATTCAGGAAAAAAAAACTGAAATAATAAAAAAAAACACTAACCTAGACAACGCAACGATTGAAGGCAAGAAAAATAGAGAGTTTCTGCACTTTTTTTTCAAATTTAAGGTGTAACTCAGAAAACAAAACTGAAAAAAAAAAAAAAAAACCATAGCTCGAATAACTCAACAATTAAAGACAAGAAAAAATACACAGTCTTCACTTTTTTCAAATTCAAGGTGTAACTCAGAAAACAAAATTGTAAAAAGAAAAAAAAAAAAACCTCATACCACAATCCTGATAAGAAAAACAAACAAAAAAGCTCTTAACCTAGATAACAAATCAATTAAAAGCAAGAAAAATACCGAGCTTCTTCTTTTTCCGATCATCGTCATCTTTTTCGTTGTCTGGGATGATCAACTCTCTTTGGATCATCCTCAAATGCGTTTTCTGAGTGAGTATCGAGAGTGGGACTTCAAATATTTGGTCCTACACAGAGATCATGGGTGGGTGTATGTGATGTTAGGATAGTTAGGTGCATTAAATGTTGAGGGCATTTTGGTAACCTTACAGCGTCATGGATGGCCAAAGGTATTTTGGTAACTTTATAATATTACTGATGGGGCAAGGGCATTTTTATCATTTTACACTGGAATTAACACCATTTAACGGATAAATTTAACAGATGGATTTAAATGTTACAAATATTTAGAAATAAGAGGTCTAAGTGTAAGGTTGAAATGGTTAGGGGGTCTAGGTGTAATTGAACCTAATGTTTAAAGGGTCTAGATGTAGTTTACCCTATAATTTATAGTTATTATGCTTAAAAAGAGAATTGTTTGTTAAATCAATAGATTTGATGTCATTCACTTTTCTTTTGCATATAATGTTACATTATAATTATTGTTTCAAATTATAAAAAACCTAAAACAAAGAGTAGAATGAGTACGATTAATGAGAAAAAACTTAGACATTTAGAACTCCTCCCATAAAAAACCAAACGAAAAATATTTATATTCATTTAAAAAATAGAATAAACTCTTTCTTTTCTAAATAATAAAAGAAGTACATTCCTATATTTTTATACAAAACAAAAAATTTAATACATATAATTTTTTATCTTCGATCAATTTTCATTTGTTTTTCTTACCAAAAGCAAATATTTCATTGAGAGAAAAATAAATTAAAAATGAAATATATCAAAAAATTAATGAAAAAACAATAATTTAAGTTACTTTGGAAACAACTGGTTGTAAAAAATAAAATAATCAATAAACTTAAAAAATATAACTTTTTAATTGCTATATATATTGAAAATTTTTTTCAGATTAATAAATTATATTTAATTTTGTTCATAAATGTAAACAACCACAAATTAGCAATATAACTTGTTTTCCACATTTAATGAATTAATTTTAATTTTGTTTAATAACATAAATGATTAACAAATTTCAAAAATATATTTTTAACACAATTTAAATGTTTTATTATGAAAAATATACTCCTTTGTCATGATTTTAATTTGCAATATAATATTTCACGCATATTATGAATTAAAAATATTTTTATCAATATAAAACAATTATTGAATTTATGCAATGCATGAGTCAACGCTAGTTACATAAAACAAAGACGGTATTTTTTTTTGTTAATACGAAAGATTGATTAAACAACAAGATTGGCTCTTGTTTAAGATAATGATAAATTATATGCAACTCCAAAAATTATGACAAGAAACTGTATATATAAAAATGTATAAAATGTTATTTGTAATTTTCTATTAGTAGTATAACTGTATGCATTAACGCTCCATTTAGAGTAACAAAAAACTCTGAAAAAGGAGAAAAATTACTGAAAAACTCTAAAAGTTTTTCTTTTTTTATTTCACTGCATGAATTACGAACTCATAACGTATCTCACTTTATTTCATTTTATCTCAGTTTTTATCTCATTTAATATGAAAGTGATTGAGAGGCTTTATATTTAAAATAGAAGAGGAATATATGCACTAAATGGAAAAAAGATGAAGAGCTTTTACATTTAAAATGGAAGAGAGACATAATTTAGCGAGAGAAGGGGCGTAGGAGGATGGGAATGAGTAAAAAGGAGAGATGGAGAGGATTGTTTAACTTTTTCATCGTAAATGGGTAAAACAAAAGAAAAATAAGAAAACATTTTAAGTTGTGTCACACAAAAATAAATAGGAGAGCTGTTTTTCCCCATCCTCTAACAGCCGCACCCCCCGTACGGACAAAATAGCCCCATCAAAATTGCCATAATACCTCTCTTCTTTTACATAAATTATTTTATTGATTTAATTGTTTATTTTTCCATTTTACTTTTTGATTTAATTGTTATTCTTTTATTTTGTTAATTTAATTCTTTTATTTTTTATCTCATTTATTTTTTCTTTGCATTTATATTTTTATCTCTTTTACTTATTTATTAATCTTAATATATATTTTTTTCTCTTAAACTTATTTGGTATTCTTTATATAATTGTTCTTTTTATTTGTTTAATAATTATATTTTTTACTTCAGTTTTTTTTCTTTTTTCTTCTTTATTTAACATTCCTCATATAATTTATTTTTTTCATTTGTTTTCTTGTTTATTTCTTTGTATCTATTTCTTTTGTCTTTAATTAAATAATTTTATTTTTATATTGCTGTTATTTATTTAATATTGCCTAATAATAAAAATAATATAAAATAAAAAATAAGTAACTGAATGAGTGGTTAGAATTGAAGATAAAAAAAAATCTGAATCATCTAATATTTAAGAAAAACCAATGAGTATTTGACACATAAATCAATGATATTAAATCTAAAGAATATTAAATAAAGTAGAAAACAAGATAAATATACTAAATAAAAGATATAAATAATATTAAATAAATATAATAAATAGATAAATTTGACACATAAATCAAAGATCATTAAATATAAAGATAAATATTAAATAAAGTAGAAAAAAGATAAATATAATAAATAAAAGATATAAAGAATATTAAATAAATGAAGTAACAAGATATTAAAAGATAATTAAATGAATGGATTTGATTTATAAGATAAAAATAATAAATAAATTAATTAATCAATAATTATATATATAAATACATAAAATTTTGTCAAATGAGAGATAATGTTGTAATTTCGCGCGCTGAGCTTGGACTGCCGAAGGGGGGCGGATGTCAGGGGAGGAGGGAAAAGCAATTTTCAATAAATACTCACCCTTATTAATGACTAGCAAATAACCCGTACCTTTAGTAGTGTTCAACTAAAATATCAAATGTTAATTAGTCAATCTTACCAATTTAAAGTTAAAATTAGAATTTAGAAAAAACAATACTCCCAAAAGATTAATTTTATTCAAATAATAAATACAAAAAGTGCCACATAGGATTTGATAATAAATTTTTATTTAGTTTTATAAAAATATCTCAAATAAAATATATTATTATTAATTTTATGTGCTCTATAAATAAAACAAATATAGTAAATGGTTTTAATTTAAAATTACTATTTAGAAAGATAAATATTTTCGACCCTAATTAATATTCGATATTTTTATTTATTTTTAAATTTTAAAAATAGTAAGAGTTGTTGTTATAAGAAAATTAACCTAAATAGCTTTTCTTTTTTTTAGTTAAACTCCATTTTTTATTTGCATTTTAATTTAATCAGTAATGTAATTGAAATATATAAATTTAATAATCATATTAGATTTTTAAGCAAGTGGGTTCTTTTTAGGAACCCATGAGCAAGTGAATTCCCTTTCGAACAAAAAAAAGTGGGTTCCTTTTCAAAACCCATGAGTTTTAACATTTATTATTTATTAAAATCAAATGTCAAATTTCTAGTATTTTTATATGCAAAAAAATAAAAATAAAGTTGTTATGTTTTATCGATGTGGGACAAAGAAATAAAGATTTTGTGAATGTAAAAGATCCAAGACATTCATTGGAAAATAAAACTCAATCTCAGCTATTGGATCTTACTTGGTGAGAGAGATATTTTCAAAACCGTCGTGTTTTATTATATAGACGTGTTATATAAAATTAC
The DNA here is from genome assembly GCA_003260245.2 of Sideroxylon spinosum. Classification (NCBI taxonomy): domain Eukaryota; kingdom Viridiplantae; phylum Streptophyta; class Magnoliopsida; order Ericales; family Sapotaceae; genus Sideroxylon; species Sideroxylon spinosum. The sequence goes on from QLOD02000009.1 coordinate 10,564,551, forward strand.
AAATTGACACAAAATAAATTGTATTTGGAAGTGCAATAAAATTAATGTATTTATAATATTTTTAATATATTGCATATATTAAATATGATATTTATGACTTTTTATTTATAACATACTTGTGTACATCAAATATGAAAAAAGAGCATATTTTTATATCTAGTATGAGAGAGACATTTTTTTTTAAAAGAGGTGAAAGGCAAAAGGAAAGAAGATTATTAATAAGATGATTACATGCACTAAACATGAAAGAGATGGAGTATTTTTTAGGTTTGAGTATTTTTTGGTTTAACATAAGAGAGACATTTTTTCAGAGAGGTGAGGAGAGAAGAGGGAGAAAATTAAGTTGTGTTATACTAGTAAAAAGAAATATTTTTTTTGTAATGACTAAAATGAGATTACAAAACTAACATCCCATAAAATATTTTTTGGGGTTTTTGGAGACCGATCACTATTTATGCACTATTAAATTAAGTCATACCAAAAAAACTTGTTTGTGAATAAGTCATACTTGAAGCGAAAGACAAAAAAGGACAAAACCGTTTAATCCGAATAAAACGCCTGCATATCCGAAAAAATCAAAACCCTCCATCTTCTTTCCAAAAGCGAAAAACTGAAACTCGGAATCAAGTTTCGAAAGAAGACCCAAACAGGAGCATTTATATGCGTCTCTCA
>QLOD02000009.1:10571035-10582050 GCA_003260245.2 Sideroxylon spinosum
GGGTTGAAATTTTTATTTAAAATTTTTTTAAGCAACCCTATTCACCCCCCTCTAGTGTTGCTATTTGGGACAACATTGATTAACATCTCTCACTATATAGGTTTATGCTTTCTCAAAATTTTAGGCATAATAGCACCCACCATCTTAAGAGAGATTTTAGGAACATAGAACAACCCATCTACAGCCATCAAAATTATTTTCGGGGAAAGAACTCATTCATCACTTGTATCATAGATAGATTCACGCAATGATCAAAAAATAGATCTCTATAGCAGATATACCAAGCCTTTTAGTAGTTGATGAACATATATACCATCAGCTACAAAGGAGCCAACATGGCAGTACTTTGAACCACTCAATTCCTGTTTAAATCTGTATTCGAGCAACTTTTGCCCCCGATTTTCTTACACTTTCTATTCATTAGCATGCTACTTCTCTTACAACTTCTCCCACTGTATCTTTATTATCTTTTCTGACATTATCAATTCCAACTTCACTGCCGTGCATACTGGGGTAACAATTTTAAAACTTAAGTTCTAATAGCCTTTAAAGCATAAGTTTTACATAGTTAACTACAAAAAACTGTAATTCTTTAATTCTTGGTCAAAAACTTGTTTAAGATGTGACACATTTGCATTTGACACCATTTGAATTCCTGTTGTGATTTCAAGTCCATTATAATCTCTTACGTTAATCCACTCAAATTCTCAATCAGATCCATATCTAAACTAAAAAAAGTTATATTTGATCGGTTCTCCTTCATTAAATAGCACCAAATCCCTTGACTTCAAATTCATTAATACAAACGCAACCTAACAAAAATTATAGAACTTCATACCTCAACCCTATCCAACATGGCCGGGTTTGCTCTCCCAGTCCTTATGGAATTGAAATTTGACCGAACAGTTTCCAGAGTCTTCTCCATTCTTTCTTTCTATATAATAAATTGCATTGCATATTAGAATTACTAACGAACAAAAATCCCAACAACAACATATCTTATAATGCACCATGAACCCAGGTAAAAACTTACAACATTTTTTTCAATCACAGATTTCTCTGCTTCAATTTCCTCTATAGTTGCACACCTGAAATTTCCTGTTCTGAAGGGTAATAGGCAAAAAGACATGACCGCAATTTTAACACCAAAAAACAGATTTTGAACACAAATATTGGCAATCATAGCAGCAACAAAGAATAGAAGCCGTGACAATCAATGACTTGCCTACTTCCAGCAACTTGCTTCACAGCAAAGAGTTTGCCAGAAAACCTTCTCGCACTAGCTTGAAGTGTCACATAATTTGAAGCCGAGCTCCAGGAAACAACCTTAGGAAAAGTCGAATTACATTTTGCACAACTGCGTCCAGTGAACGTATCTGCAGAATGCTTGTCAACCACAAAGATTCTGGTATGCATCAATTGTTCCTTACCATGAGAAAGGAAGCACGGGAAATTTGCGTCTAGCAAACATTTTAGAATAATTGAATTAAAGAAACATCAAAATCCTCACTAACACAGTCCAAGTCGCGTTGAAAATCTAAAACAGAACCCTAAAATGGCGCGATAAAAAAATAAATAAATAATAAGGAGAAGATGAAGATGAAGATGAAGAAGAATATCTTGTAACTGGTCAGCATTTAACAATGGAAATAATAAAAACTATTGAAAAGAAACAAAGGTAGTAGAGAAAGAGCAAAACTGAGTACAACGGAGGGGCATTCAAACCTCGGAGGGAGAAGAGGGTTTTGAGAGGGTTTTGCTTGTTCTTGGGCTGAGGGTATATTGGAATCGCTGGCGAAAACGACATCGCCATTACAGATGCAAATTGAGAATTGAATATATTATGTAAGATGAAAATATGGAGATGAGAACTTGAAGACAGAGGGAGCTAGCATTTGAGATGTGGATAAGAGCTTCGCGGCTGAATTTGAGAAATTCATCCCGACCGCCCCAAAATTTTCTATAATTACAAAATCCTTCCATCCTATCATGTTTTTCTACACACATTTGGTCTAGCAGTTCAAATGAGCAGTCCTCGCACTAAGAGCTCACTTGGATGATCGAAAATCATAGAAAGTTAAAAAAGGTGGATTGTGTCGATTATTTTTTGACATTTAAAGATATCAATTAAAATTCATTAAAAAAATCATCAGAACAATAAAAAAGAAGTCGTCCTAACGTTTTTAATAAAAAACCACGTTAGAAAGCAAATAAATGTTTAAAATGATTGAAAAAATGGGTAACTTTTTAACTAGAAGGTTATAAATTTCAAATTGTAAACATAAACGCATGAAAAATAAAAATGAAAAAAGTTAGTAAAATTAGATAAATATTTGTAATTTTTCGTAAATTTTAGTAAATTTAGCAAACCATTTGCCAAAAGTTACATTATAGGCCTCTCAATTCACCTAAAGGGCGTGTTGTGGTGTAAAGGACACACTCCCATTCAAATTATTTGCAAGTCTTATAGAACAATTCATGAACTGAAATTTACTTTCTATGAAATAATCTGTAAACAATTAATTTCATCTATGCCCTTGGACTATAATCTGTTAACCCTCATTCTCCTCGAGTAAGAGAGTTTGCAATTAAACCTCCAATAAATTTATCTTATTTTTGTTTTCTTTTTTACTTGTGGGAAAATCATGACAATGGGTGATTTGGTACTATAAATGGATGATCGTGATAGCCTACCAAGAACGCTATTTTTTATCAGGTGTTAGTATTTGGTAAAGAAAATGCCATATACAATTGGGCGATGCTATTGGGTAATATAATTCGTCAATATGTGAGTAAAGATGATAATAAGAGTGTGTTTGGTATCCAAACTAACTTCAAAATCTTTTAAAAATCTTTAAAATTTACCTATTTTTTATCTCACTGCACACATACGAACCCATATTTTATCTCACTTTTTATTACTCCAAACTCACATTTGAAAGGTTATTGTTGGAATATTTAGTTTAACTATTTCATTAATTTATATATTGCCATTTTTATTTTTTTCATAAATAACTAAATTATATCTTAAAAATATAATAAAAAAGTATTATTAATCTTAGATCTTGGCTAGACTAGGCTGGGTGGGACAAGGGAGAGGAAAATCACTTAGTGGGATGAGTTTGGGGGAAGAGCCTCACCCCTTATCCGACACATCATTGCTCTTGTGTGCGTGCGAATCACACAGTAAGTTTTCACTCATATTAACTGCAGATATTATAGAATATTTGCTAAATAAATGATAAATGGAATTATGCATTAAGAATAATACTATGAAATAACAAACTTACTTATGAAATTATTTTTTAATTACAATATAGCCATTTTCACACATTCTACTATCTTAATTTATTGGTTGTCTCTCTATAGTACTACTTTTCATTAGGGGCAAGCATCGATCGGTACAATTCAGAAATAGTAATTTTTATAATTGAACTGATTATATTCAAAAAATCGGAAATGATAACTAAACCGATAATATACACTAACCGAACCAAATTGTAAATTTAAATATATTTTTCATATTTCCATCGTTTAGTTAATGCTCGATTAGTGTATATACACTCATCGAACATTAACCGAACCAAATTATAAATTTAAATATATTTTTTATAACTTAATTATGGAAATAAAATAACAATTTATATTTAAGTGTTATTTGAGACTTAGAATGTGTATTTAATATTATAATTATTTGTTGATTTTCTATTGTAAGTTTATAATTAAATTAATACATAATATTTAATTAAATATCTAGGATCTTGATTTTCATGATATTCACATATTTTGCTTACTTAAATAATATAATAAAAAATACATACCTTGAGCCATTGCTATGAAAATCTGAATGTGGAAGCTGTCTCAAAATTATTGTTCTTGAATCTTATCCTTTAACAAAATAAAACCCTTTTGGAAATTAGGGTTTCTCCATCTTGCCCTACAAACCCTAATGTGTTGTAATTTTGATATGTATGAATTGATGGAGGTCATTCACAATTTATAAGGAGAAAGATGACCACATTTTCTCATCAATCATTTAATCCCTATCGTCCATCAAAGGAATATATGGTTAGAAAATTTACACACAATCTTTTGCTAATTATAACTTTGTAAATAATTCTTTATCAAATTTGAATTCTTATATGGACCACTTTAATTAGGACACTAATTATAGGAATTCAATATTAATTAATTCTAATAGTCTCCCACTTAGTCTGTATAATAATCCTATAGTCATAATTTGATATAGGAAATATAAGGCACGAAACAACATTAGAAAAGTCATGTCAATGGCTTCCCTTAATTAAATAAAACATTAATGAGAGTCATGGTGGTTCCATACTAATTTAAGAGCATGGATCCATCCATGTACTACGTTGTCAATTTAACAAGTTCTATAAGGTGAGTTTCAATAACTAATCATCTCAAGACGATCAATTCTTATAAATGTGAGCATTTAGTTCTTTATCCTTACAATTATCTTAAAACTTTATTTGTAGATTTCAAATGTTCAAATCCTAGATTACTTTGATATCTATCTAATATCCCAGTAACAAAACTAATATCTGGCTTGATGCAAACCTATGCATACATCAAACTCCTAATAATAAAATTATAAGAAATATCTTTCATACTTTTATATTCCAATTCAATTTAAGAACATTAACTTACGCTGGACTTATCCCCATTTTAAATTAAAACAACGGTGGAACCATAATAATGCATATTAAATCTTTCTAAAACCATTTTTTTTTCTTTAATATAGGTTTTCTTAGGCAGTCCCAATTCCATGTGATCTTTCTCAGAATATTTCTATTCCTATCACAAAGTATGCCTCTCCCATATCCATTATTTTAAAGTTTTTTGAAAGAAAATCCTTAGTTTCCCATAATAAATCAAGATCACTGCTGGCTATAAATAAAGTGTCAACAAATAGTATTAAAAATAGAACTTTGCTCTCACTGGTCTTCAGGTATATAAACCTATTAATGGTGTTTTCCTTTAACCCAAATGAAGTAACGGTATCATGAAACTTAAGATACCATTGTCGAGAATCTTGTTTAAGTTTATATATTAACTTCTTTGACAAACAAACTATGTTTTTCCTTTCTTCTTTTATGAAACCGTCTGGTTTTGACATGTAAACTTTTTCTTCTAAACTCCTATTTAAGAAAGCCGTTTTTACATCCATCTAGTGTAGTTTTAAATCAAAATGGCTACCAGTGCTAAAATGATTCTTAAAGAGTCCTTCTTTGATACAAGAGAGAAGATCTCACCATAATTAATGCCTTCACGTTGATTGAAACCTTTGGCTACAAATCTAGCTTTATGCCATTCGATATTACCCTTTAAATTATGTTTGGTTCTAAAAACCCATTTACGCTCAACTCTTTTATGTCATTCAAGCAATTTAACTAACTCCCAAACCTTATTAAAGTCTATAGATTTTATCTTATCCTTTATGGCATTAATACATTGAATAGAATCATTACTATTAATGGTTTCCGAATATGTAACTGGATCATCAATATACCCAACATTCTACTCAAATTCTTGTAAATACATGGTGTAATCATTCAAAATAGCATATCACTTATTTCTATAAGATCTTTTTAATGCCATTTCCTGTGGTACATTTATAATAAGGTGGTTACAGTCTCGTCATAGGAATTTTTAGGTTGTTGATCATTCATTTGTTGTTCATTATTGTTGATTGTATCAACATTATTAGGAACAGCAAGACTGTTATGAATCAAATGCAAGAGAAATTGTACCCCGATTTCTTGAATGATTGCATCCCTAACTTTATTATTCCCACTAACTTCACCATTCTCAATGAATCTAGCATTTTTAGTTTCAACAATTCTTGTACTATGGTTATGACAGTAAAATCGATATCATTTTGATTTTTCTGAATAACCAATAAAGAAATAAGTAATTGTTCTTGATCCAATTTCTTTTCACGTGAATTATAGATTATTGCTTCTACTGGGCAACCCCAAATATGCAAATGCCTTATACTGGGTTTCCATCTTTTCCACAGTTCAAAAGATTTCTTTGGAACTACCTTACTAGGAATCCTATTTAAGACATACACAGGAGTTTTAAGAGCACACATCCACAAAGATAAAGGTTACCTTGTATTACTCATCATACTCCTAACCATGTCCATAAGAGCATGATTACACCTTTCGGCTATATTATTTTATTAAGGTTCACCTGAGATTGTGTACTATGCACAAATACTTAAACGTTCAAGGAGCTTAGCAAAAGGTTCAGGGCGGTCCTGTTATATTATATCTACCATAAAATTCACCACTGTGATCAAATCTAATGATTTTTACCTTTCTGACTAATTGTCTTTCAACCTCATTTATGTAGATTTCTATAACATTAACAAATTGAGATTATCATGCAACCAATATAGGTAGCAATAACGTGAAAATTTGTCAATGAAGGTGATGAAGTATTTTTCTCACCAAAATGGAACATTAAAAGGTCTATATATGTCTGTATGTATTATTTTAAGAAGTTGGATACTTCTTGTGACTCCTTTCTTTGTATGTTTGGTCTGTTTACCTTTAATATAGTCCACATACATACCAAAAGCTAGCCAATCTAGATTAGGGAGAATTCATTTCTTTATTATTCTCTCCATTCTTTTTCCTGGATATGTGCAGTAATCTTTTATGCCACAGGTAAGATGAGTTCTCATCAAATGAATCACGTTTAGTTCCAACATTATGATACAAAGTAAGAAGAAATTTAGAAAAAAAAAATGGTTTAAGGTTAATTTGATATAATCTATTTACCAAAATTTCAAATACAACAGGTTAAGGAATCTTAAATAAACCCAAAAAAAAAAAAAAAAGATTTCTTTGCATTAAGTTGTAAATATGAGTACTTGAACCAGAATCAATCCACCAAGTATTAGAAGGAATATCAATTAAGTTTGATCCGAAACCTACTAAGGCCATAAGCTTACTTTTCTTTTCAAATCATGCCTTACGTTTTAGGCAATCTTTATGAAAGTGTTCACTTCTTTTGTAAAAGTGGTACTCATTATTTTTATTTTCCTTCCAAAGGCAGATTGATTAGATCCATCCAACTTGGATTGACCACACTGAATGCCTTTTCTAGCTTTACTTTTCACCATTAGATGGACCACATGACTATTGTGCTGCTTAAGTCTTCCTCCTTCTTGGACTAACATACTTTGCAGCTCAATTACATTCCACTTATCCTTAATAGTATAGTAATTAAACTGAAAAGGTCCATATTATGGAGGTAAAGAGTTTAGGATAAATTGGAAAGAAAAGACTCATCCACAGCCATGCCTAAAGTCCTTAATTTTGCAGCCAAACTGGTCATCTCAATAATGTGTTCATTCACAGTAGGCATACCATCAAAATGCATAATGGTTAGTTTAGCATAAGTTTTTTAAGAAGTGATGTATGAGCAAATTTAACATTCCTCAACATAATTAAGGTATTCATTAACATTTTTCTTCTTAAGGAAAGATGTTTTAAATTTTGTAATAATGGTCACGCGTAGAAACATTAGGTTCAGTTTGTTGGATTTAGACAATTTCATATGAGTGGCCTCTCAGTCTTGCTATTTTTATTTGTAAAAGCAGCAGGGTCATCAATGAGAAGACACATATCAAGATCTGGAACCCCCAAGCCAAACAAGACTAGCTCATACCACTCAGACAAATTAGTACCATCAAATCTAGAGATATTTTAAGATTATAAATTAATGAAATGCAATGCGATTTGGAACTGCAATTTTTATTAAATATGCTTGCATGTCAATTTCATTTATAACAACACGTAAATAACAATTATGCAAGGGAACAAAAGTTGATGATATTTAAGGACATTTAATTGGTTGACACATTATGTGAAAAAAAAAAAAAAAAAGAATGGCATCTGTGGATACCTAAGATTTTTCTAATAAAATATTTTATCACCCCATACCAATTACTCAATTAATATTATTGGACCTATGGGTAACCAAATTATATAACTGAATAAACAATAATTAAATATCAATAATCCAATATTCATTACTATATTTGGGCCTATGGGCAACCAAAACATACATGGCATGAATAAAATTTAATAATCTGATATTCATAATAATAGATTAAAAAACACTATGATGAATATCTAATTCAATCATAATATGAATATTAAAATTAAGTAAAGCAATAAATTTAATATTCATAATAATGGATTGGAGCATTGTGATGAATACCAAACCATTCATAACTTGAATATTAAAATATATAAATATTAACAATATGATATTCACTACCATCTCTAGGCCTAAGGGCAACAAAACGTATATGGTATAAATAAAAATTTGATAATCTAGTATTAATAACAATAGATTAAAAAACATTGTGGTGAATATTTAATTAAATCATAATATGAATGTTAGAATTGAATGCAGCAATAAATTTAATATTCGCAATAATGGATTGGAGTACTGTGGTAAAACACCAAACCATTCATAATGTGAATATTAGAATTAAGTTTAGCCATAAATTTAATATTCACAATAATGGATTGAAGCACTGTCATGAACACCAAACCATTCGTAATGTGAATATTAGAATCAATAATGATGGCTAAAATAATTAATGTAGTTAATTTAATCATTAAGCATAAAAATTATTATAATTATTTTTTTCTTCTTAAATTTTCCAAAAATACAAATAAAGGAAAACAAGAAAATAATAATAACAAAATTTAAGAACCTTTCTTGGAAATTTAAAAGGCCTACCATTAATCTCAAACGATAGCAACGTTTTTCCCATTGAAAACATAAATAGCCTAGATGTTCTGGATATTTGGAAGGTTCACAATCATTTGAACTTCCAACCAAATATCATAATACAATTGTTGGCAAGTCTACTACTTCATATCATGAATTCATTGATAAGGCTAATGAATTTATTACACTACAAAGGTCACCTCAATAAGATAAACAAGAACACTATGCTTAAAACTTTAGATGGTATGAAGCTTTACCCATAAGGGTTTTAACCCACACCATATATATATATATATATCTATATGTTTAACATACATGAAAATTCAATTAGCGGCAATGCCATAATGAAATATCACAAGACTATAAGCATAGTGCTTTGATCTGACAAGTAAGTTTATAATTAAATTAACACATAATATTTAATTAAACATCTAGGATCTTGATCTTTATGATATTCATATATTTTGGTTACTTATATAATATAATAAAAAAACACATACCTTGAGCCATTGTTATAAAAATCTGAATGCAGAAGCTACTGCAAAATTATTGTTTTTGAATCTTATCCTTGAACAAAATAAAACCCTTTTGGAAACTAAGGAGAAATCTTGCCCTATAAACCCTAATGTGTTGTAATTTTGACATATATGAACTGATGGAGTGCCTTCACTATTTATAGGGCAAGACAGGACCTAATTGTCTAACTAGTCATTTAATCTCTATCGCCCATCAAAAAAGGATATGGTTGGGAAATTAACTCAAAATTTTTTGCCAATAATAAATTTCTAAATAATTCCTTATCAAATTTGGATTCTTATAGGGGCCACTTTAATTAGGACACGAATTATAGGAATTAAATATTAATTAAGTCCATCATCTATAGTCATTGAGATTTTAAAAGATAAAACCATTGATAAGAGTGGATATTTAGGTTAACTATTTCATATATATATATATTAAATCTTAAGTAAATTTAATTCGGTTTATTTGGTTTTAGAATTTTAAAATCATATCCAAAACCAATAACCGTTATTTTTACAAAAAATAATCAAACCAACCACTACTAAATAAATAACTGAACCAAATTTCTTTAATTTGATCGATATGGTTAGAAAATAAAATTTTAACCAAATTGTGCATACCCTTCTTTCCATTTATTAAAGGCCACTTCAAAGTTTCAAAAGAAACTTTACAAATACGATATCATTTTTCATTAATTAAAGGCCACTTTAAAGTTAGAAACTTTTGAAAACATCCTTATGAGAGGAAAGGAAATTGTAACAAAAAATATTATTCAGTGCACATGCTAAATTTGGATCATAAAATTTTCAAACACATCACATGTATACCAAACTAGTAGTAATTATTAATTAGACCTGTCAGCTGGAATTCTTTTCACGTCCTCTCCATTCTTTCTTTTGAACTATATTTTTTTAATTATTTTAATATTTTTTCAGAAGAGGGATTGGGATGAGATGATGGCATGAAGTGGGTTGGGTGGGGAATGGTTGGGGTATAAATGACAAATAACATCCCTATTGGACAAATAAATTACAAAGTTGGAGTAAGAGTATTAATGATAGTTTCATGGTGAAAAAAGGGAATAATATTGGTATTTTATACTTGAACAACTCCCAACCCATCTCATCTCAGCCCATCTTCCAAATGAAGCCTTTTAACATTAATTAATCAACTATATCCATGCAAATTTTATTCAATATTAGTACAAATTTTTAAGCATTTTTCTTGACTTTTTAAGCTTTAAACATCATCATATGGTTAAGGATGAAAGTACCATTGTAATTAGCATAGTCTAACGATGGATTTAGAAAAGCAAAGGCATTAATCTATGTTATACTCACTTGTGTGCGTAATAAATAATTAATGATGTAGAATTAATAAAAAAATCTATAATCGTAAAACAACGTAGTGTAATTATATGTTAAGAAAATACTTTTAAAATTTTTGTATATAAATATTTTGAAATTAATAGTAGTTATTCAAAGATGTATTAAAGGAAGAATTAAAAAATCACTAAATTTAGTAATTTCACCAAATATGCATATTGTTTAAAAGAGAAATGTACTTAGATATATATAATAATAGCGATTTTGTAGCTCAATATTTTTGTCAAAAGTATCTACAAATATCTACAATTCACTATAAATATCTTAAAATATTTTTCATTTCAAACTAAAAAAATATGTATAAAATCTCTACAAATCTCTATAAAT
>QLOD02000009.1:10674412-10685551 GCA_003260245.2 Sideroxylon spinosum
AGTGTTTGTGATTTAGATGTGATAACTTCAAAAGTTTATGTATACAGAAATATCGCTTTACAAATAAATAAAACTTATGTTATCCAATTTTAATTTAAATCTAGGTGTGTATTTTATTAATAATATAATCATTTTTATTATTTATATTAATGAATAAAATGATGAAAGCCTCTAAAAAATAAATAGTGAGATTGAAATGGATCAGGCATATTAAATTTTACAATCTAAAACCATTCCTTAGGATCCTAGGTTTTCCAAGGTGTGACACAATAACCATTCACAATTTGAATTTTTTTCTCATTAATTACCCTTAACCATCAATACACACTCACAATTTGAAAGTGGTATATAAGTAATTTTTAATCTTTTATAAGTTATTCAAGTCATTTTACCATTTTATTTTTCTACTTCCCTTAAATGCCCTTTAACTACCAAATACTTTTACAATGCTATTTTCTTTTATTTAAATACCTCTTAATTACTTACAATCTACTTAAATACCTTTAGTAATAATTACTCAATATTAATTGTTTGAGAAATTTTTTTAAATGAAATAACAAATTAATTACTGATACACACATAGTTTTTAAAATAAAAATTTGATAAAAATTCGCATGCATTATTTATGCATGTTTTTAATTTTAAAAGAAAATAAAAAATTAATTAATAATACACACATAATTTTAAAATAAAAGTTAATAAAAATTCACGTATATTGCGGGTGCAGAAGTAAAATAAAATAAAAATAATCGGTTAAAAATTAATAGAAAAATTAAATAAATATTCATAACTTGTAAAACTAAATATTTTTTTATTAATTATTAAGACAAAAAAGAAATTTACACACATTGCGTGTGCACCGATGTCTAGTACTATTATAAGGCTAACACTAAGATCTAATGAAGCCATTTTTTTTTTTTTATGAAACTTTTTTTGGTGAAGCTTTTTTAATTTCTTTTTTCATTAGTGAACCTTAACCACTACTAACACTCAAAATTTGAATTTTTTTTTTCCATTAATGAGCTTTAACTATCAATAAGCACTCACAATTAAACAAAATATATGTAATTTTTAAACTTTTATATTTTATTTGAGTAATTTTACCGTTTTATTTTTTGCATTTTTCTTAAATGCCTTCTAACTACCAACTACTCTTATAATTTTTTTTTAATCTAAATATCCCTTAATTACTTACAATATATTTAAATACCTTTAATTAATAATTACTCATTATTGTTTGAGAATTTCTTTTAAAATGAAATATCAAAATAATTAATGACACGCACATAGTTTTTAAATAAAAATTCATGCGTATCACGTGTGCGACAATGTTTTTTTAAAGAAAATAACAAATTAATTAATGATACACGCATAATTTTAAAATAAAAATTTAATAAAAATTCAAGTGCATTGCGTGTGCATAAATAAAATAAATAAAAATAAAAACTTACACACATTATTTTATAGTACAGAACTATTAATGATCATTAAGACAAAAAAAATCACACGCATCGCATGTGCACTTACGTCTAGTGTGTACTATGCGTGATAAAGTTATAAAAGCAAGTGTAAAAGAAAATAGCAAATATCTTATAAATCTTTTACTTAAAAATTTAAATAACCCCCAATTTTTACTCAAAATTTAAACAACTCCCGTGTGTGGTTTTATTTAAGAAAATTTTATTCTTTTTATTTTTTTAAACTTAAATGTTAACTTGTCAAATTAAAACCTAATTTAATCTTATCGTATTTTGAAGCTTGATTTTACAATTAAGTCAACAAGCTATGTAATACAAGCTATGTAATTAATATGACATAGTTACTTGGATGCATTGCATAACCTTAATCATTTTGTTAACTTTTGCACTTACACATAGTGCCTTTGTATTTTACTTCCAATCTTATTTTATATTATATAATTTAAATCATCTCACTTTACTCCATTTCGTTTGTTATTAAAAATAAATGATACAAAATGCCACATGTGCATGTACCGTAGAGGTTTCACGAGGTTGCAGTGCGAACTAGGTGCAAAAATGAACTGTCTTTATTTGATTGCACTTTAATAGGATATAACTTTTCATATTCTATACTGATTGTGTTCAAGTCAATTTTTTTTTTAAATTTTGCTTTCATTTTAAAAATTTTAATTAAATTAAATTAGAATAATTATAATCAGATCAAGACCATTTATTCTTGTATTTCAATCCTTATAATACATTTTTTTTTTGTATTATAACCCCTTGGAACCCATTAATAATTTTGATAAAATAATATAGAGTGAAAACCGATTTAAAGTACAAGAGATAAGTAGGAATGTAGGATGATATACTTTACATTGTTCAAAGTAAAATTAAGGATAAATTATAGAGGTACTAAATATAACTTATTCTTCCTTTTTAGAAACTCAATTTGAACTATTTGTAAAATAGAAACTCCTTTGCAACTATGGTTTATCCAAGAACTCCAAACATATAAAATAAATACTATACTAAGCAAAATGTATTTAAAGCTAGAGAGTTATAAAAATATTAAAATATTAACGCGTAAAAATATTTAAAAACTATACACGTGGCATTATTAAAAAATAATTTAAATTTATATTTTTAACCAATCAAAATGTGACAAATCATTTTTAGTATAATATATATTTTAAAAATATGAAACAAAATAAGTTAAGAAAATAATTCAAAATTTTAACCATTAAATGTGTGACACAATTTTTAATGTCACATTTTAATTCAAAAATTGGGTAAAAAAAGGATTAATAGTTTCAGATTCAATCACCTCACAACATTTATTATTTTTAAAATTTTTAATAACTCCAAAAATATGAAATATAAAAAAGTAGAAAGATTTTTTTATTTCAAAATATCATTAAAAATCTCAACGTAGTAATTTATTTTTTTCAACCAAATCCTAAATTTATGTTACAATTATATATTTAATGCACAACTCTACTATTTTGAGTTTAAACCTAATAAATATTATAACTAGAATGGAACATTAATTTTATATTTAAAATCAATTATTTTAAAATTTATAATATAAGATATAATGAAATTTTAACATGTTATTATTTTCCTTTAAATTTAAATATTATAAATTAAGCATTTAATGTAAAAAGAGTTAAAATTATTATCATAATTAAATTAATTATTTTAAATTCTGAGAAAAAAGATCTAATAATATTGTGACATGTAAATTAAAAATTTAAAACTTAAAATACTTTAAATTAATCGAATAAGATCACATATTATTTTTAAATTTAATGAAATAAAAAATTTGATGAAATTAAATTTAATGTTTAGATCTCAAATCAACGATTATAATAAATATGTAATGGTATTTAATGAGCTAAATTTACAAAATCCTCAAAGTTTCATATCAAAAATATCGAATTTGCCTCACTATTTTATCCTCGTTTATTATTTTATGTGACCGCAAACTATAGGAGACAACGGCATATCCAAAATTCCGTACTACTCTGCTCGAATGGCAGTTCAGCTACCAGGGCTTTGGATTCCAAACCCTGCAATAACGGGGCAGCCCCTTCAATGCCGGAGAATACCGTCGCCGACGGCTCTCGCGGCGGCCTCTCCTCCTTCGTCTCCGGCCACAATTCAGGCAAGTCGTCTATTGCCTAAAAATCATGTTTTTCATAGCTTCAAACAGACGAGACCAGAGTAGTAAATTGATTCAAGGAAGCGTATTTGATTGCAGCACTGAAAAGCTGTATAATTTGCACCCTTTTTAATGCCCAAAAAGAAAAAAAAAAAAATCATGTAAGTAGAAACCCTAGATTTGGGTGAGTTACAACTTCTAAATGAATACAGTTCTCTAATTAAGATTTTGTGCACAGAACATGTGTACGAGTGTGAGAGAGCATGTATCTATTCGTAGCCTTTAGGCCACCGCTTGTTTGGTTGCCGAGAAAACTTAGATGAGGAAATGAAAATGGAAAGGAATTTTTTGGAATATTTGATACCAAGTTGTTGTTGTTGTTGTTGTTGTTATTATTATTATTAAATGACACTCTTTTAGTTGGATTAGTTTCAGTAGAGTGGAGTCTTTGTTTCCAGACCCAAATGAAATATCAAATGTTCAACACTTTAGATTTTCATTCCCTTAAACATTTTATTTTGTTTATTTTGTTTTGATGAATTTATTAAACTCACTATCGTTGTGTATATGTGTGTTCAATTAAAATTTTTGAACAAGTTGGGTATAAACGGTGGGATGACCTGAGTGAGGGCTAGTGACATTCAGCGACGTAGATGAATCACTATAATTTTTTTTTTTTTGATAAGTATAGATGAATCACTATAATTTAGAAGCTGTTTTTTGCTTTCTTCTTTTGAATTGTATGATTTTTTTTGTAATACCTATTGGAATGAAGTACTTAGCTTTGATTCCAAACTCTTTCAGATTGTTGGTGGAAAAAATACTGGATGGAATGGGAATGGAAATTCCAATTCCAGCAATACATTTGACGTCAATGAAGGAGAAAATTATTGGGTTGATCTTGATGCCGACCTTTTTCACTGGACTAAGACATTGCGCCCTGTTCAGGTAGAAATTTGGTGAGGAATTTCTTATTTTGGATTGTTCATCTCTAGTTCTGTACACTTATTAGGACTTTTAATGGAGCAGTGGTATCCTGGTCATATTGCCAAAACAGAGAAAGAACTCAAAGCACAATTGAAATTGATGGATGTTGTGATAGAGGTCCGAGATGCAAGGATTCCTATGTCCACAAGTCATCCGCAGGTTAATTTCTGTTTCTTTTTATTTATTTATTTATTTTAATTTTTCCTTAAATAGGTTTGGGGTTTTTGGATGTTTGTTTTTGTGGTATGTATGTACTCAAGTCTTCGGGGTGGGAAACTAGGCTGCTCTTGGTAAGATGTGGTTTGATACCGCAAATCTTTTGTTTTCTTCCAGTTTTCTCCCTCTACTTCCTACCTAGTTCCTGCCCTGTGTTCCACACTCAGTTCCACACACTTAAAAGCACTTTCTCACTAAAAAGAAAACACAAGATGAAGCACATTACAAAGGGAAAGCAAGGCATAGTTCTCGTGTGATAGAACGATTAGTTAGGGTGTGTTTGGATTGAGGATTTGGTGAGGTAAAAGACAAAGGGTAAAGGAAAAGAAAGGGAAAGGGAAAGGGAAGAGAGGAATAAAACATAAAATCCCAATGCATCTTCTTATTTGAATGGATTAGAAAATATAAAAAATAAAAATAAAACGGCATTCAACAATAAACTAGTTATCTAAATTAATTATTTTTAATTCCTCAAATCCTATGCCTTTTCTTTTGCATTTTTCACCACAAACCAAACAAAAGAAGCAATTTTGAATCCTCTTCTGTTGAAATTTTTTTGACCCAAACACGTCATTAATGAAATTGGAAGTCGTTTTTGAGGCATACTGTTTTGTTTTATGCCTAAATATCCCGTCTTCTCTGTGTGTGTGTTGGGGGGGGGGGTTGGGTTTCACATCTTTCCATTGTTAAACTGGAAAAAGACTGAGTGAAAAGTCTTATTTGGGTCAGTAGAAATCAAGTTTATTGAAGGGCAAAAGGATAAGTGTAACCGAGCACCATTTTGTTTTTAAAATCAAGGGTGCACTTTTTTTTTTTTTGACTAGAGAAGTCCAACCTCATTTTTAATCTAAACTTTTTCATTTATTCATTTGACTTATTGGAGCAGATGGATTCGTGGCTTGGTAATAGAAAAAGAATTTTAGTTTTGAATAGAGAAGATATGATATCAACTGAGGACCGGAATGACTGGGCTACATATTTTGCAAGGCAAGGAACAAAGGTTGTCTTCGCCAATGGGCAGCTTGGGATGGTACTTAGATAATATATTTCTTTTTATTTTTTATATATCAACAAGAAATCCCCTTTCTACTTTATCGAGGAAGAAAACAAGGGGAGGGGTATCCAACAGACTGTAATGCTTTTTTGTATATGGTTCAGGGCACTATGAAGTTGAGTAGGTTAGCCAAGTCATTATCAGCTGATGTGAATGTAAAACGCAGAGCAAAAGGATTACTTCCTCGTCCAGTGAGTTTTTCAAATCTTTAATATTTTGATGCACCTTTCTTAGGGTTTGAATTGCTGCATCCTGTCTTATTGTATGAGTTCGGGTTGGGGAGCAATTGAACTCTCTTCAATTGAACTCTGTTTCCAAGAAAACTATTCAAGCAAACATCAGGAAACGGAGTCTTCTTCTTGTTGGAATTTATGTTGAAATTGCAAAAAAAAGAACCAAGACTCAGTGATGTTGGTCTTATCTTCAGAAATTATGACATCTGATTGAAGCTGTGAGTTAGCAAGGAACAGTTTACTTATAATGATCGTCTTCTTTCTTTGACAGGTTCGAGCTGGAATAGTTGGTTATCCAAATGTTGGTAAATCATCATTGATAAACCGTTTGTTGAAGCGCAGGATGTGTCCAGCTGCGCCAAGACCAGGTGTTACAAGAGAATTGAAGTATGTCTTACTGTTTTAATCACTTAATTTTCTAAAGAGGTTTCTAATCACTTATATCTTAATTAGATTAGGAAGAAAGATTCAAATTTTTATTAATTTGAAAATGTGAGAAATAGAAGTTGCTCAAAAACTAAAGCAACCATTTTGAAATATTTTTGATTGTGGAGAAAGTTTATTTTCTTAAAGGCTTTGCTAGGAATTTCGTTTTTACGTAGTTTTGACTTTGTTTTCTGGCAAGAAAAAGATCCAATTGTAAAATATTACAGATGGGGTTGAAGAATCAAAAACAGAAATTCTGGGAAAAAAGTTTTTTGATTGTGTACAAAGTTTTTTTTTTTTTAATTTTTAAAAAAGAAAAAAAATCCAATTGAATAAAAGTATAGATGGGTTGAAACAACAAAAAACATAAATTCTGGAAAAAATTTGATTGCGGAGATTTCTTTTGGACAAGAAATTTTTTTTTTCCCCCCTTGAGGATATTCTTGCATCTTACTTCTGTTTAGTAGAAACAACACTTCTATTTTCTAGTGATATGTGATGTTGATGGCATGTGAAGCAAATTTGGTTTATTTCATTTTGTTTCCCACATTTTACATCTCTTATTCTCTTTTCTCCTTGGAAAAGATGGGTTCGATTTGGGAAAGATTTGGAGTTGCTGGATTCCCCTGGTATACTCCCAATGCGGATCAGTGATCAGACTTCAGCAATAAAGCTTGCCATATGTGATGATATTGGTGAGAGATCCTATGATGTCATTGATGTTGCAGCTATTCTTGTACGAATGCTTTCAAGGCTTCCAGCAGTTGGTGTGTTTCATTTCCCTTCTTGAATTCTTTTTTCCATCTCTTGGAATTATATTTGGCCTTTTTTTTTTTTTTTTTTTTGGGCGTGGAAAAAAGAATTGTTGGTTTCAAACTAGCTTCAGAAAAAATGTTCACGCTTCAGAAAAAATGTTTAGTATGTATCTGAAAGTGGAAAATAGAAACATGTTACATGAATAATGGATGTCGCGAGAAATATCGTGGCATGATAGTATAGATCTATTTATCTGGAACATTTAATTGAATCCCACTCTTTAAACACAACCAGATCTATGCTAATAGTGGCCCTTTCTTGATATAAACTACTTGAACAATTTCTGCTAGCTGCTCATAATGGTCTCGTGAATCTTTCTTACTTGGAGCCGACCTTAACTAGTTTGGGACTAAGGTTTTGCTGAGTTGAGTTTTATGCAGCCAATATAAATAGCAACGTTTGTTGAGTTTTATGCAGCCAATATTTACAATAATGTTTGTTATTGCTAGGTAAAAAAGCTCTTTACAACCGATACAAAATTGACACAGATGGTCACTGTGGTAAAATGTAAGTTCTAAGTGCTTATTTCATGGTGCATTAAATGTGATGTATTTTGGCTTTTGAAACCTATTTGCAGACTTTTCATTCGGGATTATTCAATTTCTGGATTGCAGATTTGTTCAGAAGGTGGCGCTTCAATTGTTCAATGGTGACACTAATCAAGCGGCATTTCGTATCTTGATGGACTTTCGGAAAGGTAAATTCGGTTGGGTTGCTTTGGAGAGGCCTCCCAGATAAATGCAATGAATGGTGTACCTTTTTTCCAAGGTCAGCATGTCTGGTGGATATATTGGTACTCCTCAACTGCCTTCAAAGCTGGGGCTCTTCTTCTGCCACTGTATTAAATCATAACAGACCTGGAGGGGCCTCCCAGATAAATGCAATGCATGGTATACTTTCTTTCCAGGGTCATCATATCTGGTGGTTGTATTGGTATTCCTCAAATGTCTTCAAAGCTGGAGCTCTTCTTCTGCCACTGTATTGAATCATAACGTAGACCCTACAAGGATCGAGACCAAAGTGGATTAGTAAAATAATAATTATCCTGAAGGGGATGTATATATGACATTTGGAATTGTAGAAACTTAATGATGGTGTTGAGAGATGCTCGGATGCTTAGAGTAGTATGTATATCTTCTAGAATCTGATTTCTTGTTTTCCTTATTTGCTAGTTTTCTAATTGTAATTGAACTCTTCATTATATATATAATGTGAGAAGAAGGATATTTAATCTGTCTCAATTGTTCAATTATTTCTCTTAATTTGGTATTAGAGCACTAATCCAATATTTGAATATATTTTATATATATAAAAAAAGTAGTTCACGAACCCTGCTTTAATTATCTCTCTTAATTGAGTAAAAAATATAAATTTTTTAGAGATTGTATAGTTTTGTGAAATTTTGTGGAGTTTCTAAGTAAATTTTAATAACCAAAAAAAAAAAAAATTAATTACTTGAATTTTAGAATTACACCTACGTTACCGTAATATGTAAGTAATTATTTGTCATGTCTTCAAATCCTGAGAAATGAGTTTAGATTATAAAATTTAATGTACCTATTTTATTATAGTTTCACTATTTAATTTTCTGAGTCATTGACCATCATATTTATTAATATAAGTAATAGTAATCAGTATTTTATTAATAAATAAAATTAGATAACATAAGTTTCATTTACTTGTAAAGCCATATTTCTATATACATAAACTTTTAAATTATTACATCTAAATCGTAAAAGTTACTCAATGAAGTGTACCTAGGTTTAAATTAAAACTAAATAGCATAAGTTTCATTTACTTGTAAAGCCATATTTCTATATACATAAACTTTTAAATTATTATATCTAAATCGTAAAAGCTACTCAATGAACTGTAGGGTTTCAAACGGTTGTGTTGGCCCTCCTTCTAAGTCTTGGGTTCTACACCAGTAATACAATTTATAGGAATGTGAATATCAAACCCCTTGTGTTTACAATATATAAAAATATATTTTTTGTAATGCATTTTAGGAATCATATAAAAACAACAAGAAATCATCGAATTACATCAATACATAGCAGGATAGGACGACATTAATTCGTAACTTTTATATTTCTTGTTAACATTTCTTCATTTATTATTCTTTTTTCCGAAGATAGGGAAGGATACTTTGCAAGACTGCCCCACAATCAAGGTGGTAATCCAAATTATCGCCGATTCGTATGTAAATATAAAGGTCGCAAAACACCCCTGCATCGTCTTTTATAGATCCAATTACAAGGGCCATGACGAGATTTACGATTTCTGTCATCATTGTGGATTACTAGTTTACGAGCACGATTATCCAACCTTGCATAGGTTGAAGGTCTTTCAATCTAAAGGTATCTCATAAATCTTCCTATTTTGTATAGTATTCTCACTTTCCCCAAAGTTAACGTTTTCTTAGTTTCACCTTTCTCTTTTTAAAGCTTACGAATAATGTCTACAAGTGTGTCAGCTCTTATAATTTCATGTCTCCATTGTCATTAAAATTCGTTTATTCTTAATTATTACTAGTTTTGCAATGAACACATATACATCTTATTTTAACATATCATAGCATATTCCAATATTGAATAGCAATTTTTAGAAATTTAATCACAATTTTAGTGCCACCAAAATTCAGTTATAAAGGTTAATATTAATTTAACAGTATATAAATTTTAACCCACATTTATACCTATATTAAATAATATATATAGATTATTGTATGATAATTTTTTTAACAAAAAAAAAAAAGAGAGTAAAATCGGTCAAACTAGGGGAGTTGCGGGTGTCGAGGAAAAAACGGGCGTCGGTCTACAATTTCTTTATTGTTCATATGCCACTCGTTGTCTGTATTTGGGAATTAAGGGCCTTTAGGATGCCAGTTACTAAACCACAGGGATGCAATTTCATTATTGCATGTTCTGTATTTTGAAATTTTGATTGTTATAGTTTGAAGTTTTAGAATTTTTTGCCATGTCCACGAGCAATCAAAAGGTGTATTAGCATGCTAGAAGTCGTTCCTTTTCAGTAAATGTCTATGGCACCAAATTAGTCCATAGTGAATGCTTACTTGAACAAAAAGACCAGACATGGTAGAGCATTGCTGCTTTGTTCCAATCCAAGAGCCTCTGGAGCCCAAATCCCTCATCCTTCGTCGAACAACAGACTTTCTCCCATACCACTTTACTTTCATATTTTCTTAGTACAGCACCTGACCAAAGAAGCCTTCTAAGAATTTGTTCAATGGCTTTGCAGACTTTCTTAAGGAAGATGAAATGTATGCTCCAGTAGACTTGAGTGCTAAACATTACTGATTTAATGAGGATGAGTCTCCCTGCATATGAAAGTGAATGGTTTGCCTAGCTTTTGACTTTGGTTAGCATGTTCTCAATAGTGGCATGCAATCTCTATACTTTAGTTTGGTAGTGGTTAGCGAAACTCCCAAGTACTTCATCAGTAGAGACCCCAGTTGAAATCCCAAGATTGAGCATAATTGTTGCATTGTACTCTTCGTCACTCCTATTATGTATATTTTGCTCTTAAAGTTGTTGGGGAGTAATCCTGAGAACTTACGAAAGTCCATTAGAGCCTTTTTGATAGTTAGGAAAGAGCTCTCATCTGGCTTGCAAAGTATGAAGAGATCATCTGCAAATGCAAGGTTACTTATACCTAGGTTAGCACACTTTGAATGAAAGGTGAAGGAACTTTCCTTGATGCATTTGCTCAAGAACCTTGAAAAGAATTCCATGACAAGAATAAATAGAGAGGGTGAGATAG
>QLOD02000009.1:10848768-10883375 GCA_003260245.2 Sideroxylon spinosum
AGGTTAATGTAAGAACAACAACAACAATAATATATTTTTGAAATATAAATTTATAAATATATATTTGGTAAAGTATAGAAATTATCTTTACAGTTAACCATCGAAATCACTCTGGTCTCTCACGTTTCAATTGTAATAATTAAATTCTTACACCTTCGGTCAAGAAAGAATTTGGTCCTTCCATCAGTTGTCCATTACGCATAACCGTTAGACTGAGACCGAGAGTAAATTCATAATTTTGTCAGGTAAATTACAAAAAAGATCCTTCACAATTTATTTTTGATGTTATTTTAGTTCATCACGTTTTAGTTGTACTAATAAATCTTTAGACTTTTGATTAAATGGTAATTTGAAATTATCTTTTTATACTTATTTTAATGATCGTATGTAATGAATAACTATCGGAAGAATCAAATTATTATAAAAAGAAAAATTTATACTGCTGGATACTCACCCCTGCAACAATGTGTATCAGAACCGTATATATTATTATTAGTCCCTTGTGATTCCATGAGATTTACGCAAATCAGAGTTCATTGCAGCGAGTTCACATTGCTTTACAACGAGTTTAGGAGCCAAGTCGGATGTTGTTCAGTCCCGATTTATTTAATTAAACGAGTCTTTTCCTTTTTTTTTTTTTCTTTTCTACACTCTACTCATAAATTAGAAGAAAGAAAGAGAAAAAAATAGTGAAAACAAATTATATTTTTTTAAGAGAAATATGTAAATTTCGTTTGGTAATGTTTATAATTACTATTTGTAAGAAATGAAAAATTAAACTAGAAAAACATAAATAAAAAAAATGTTTTCAATCTATTTTTTTTTCTTTCTTTCTGTTATAAATATTTTTTTTAATTTTAATCATTTATCTATTTTTGTTGCAACATATTAAAATGAATTATTTTATTAAATTAAAATTTTTTTTAATAAATAATATAATTTAATTATCTAAATTAACATGTAATTAAATTAAATTAAATTAGTTAGTTAATCTAATTAATTTAATTAATATGAAATATATTTTATTAAATTATTTTAAGTAAATAATTAAATTAAATTAATTAGACATTGATTGATCATTATAACTTTGGGTTGGGGTAAAAAATGTCACATGATCTACATATGATAATTTTTTTGTTAACTTTAATGGATGGAATTAATGATCAGATTAAATAAAACTAAATTAGATAGTTCGAAGATGTAATAAGTCTGTTTGATAGTTTGAGGATGCAATAGAAAAAAGAAGAATAATTTTTAGGGATATTTTCATGAAAAACTTAGTTGTTAACGATATTTTAAAGTATATTTGCCATACTATAATAATATAAATATAAATATTTAAGTAATATATATTAGATATATATTATTTAATTATGTATGTAAATATTAAATGAGTCTGAATTCGTAATACATTGAGTGAAACACCGTTCAAGCTCGTCTCACCTAATTTTATTTTTCCCCAAACTAATTCGTTTAGTAATTAGATGAATATGAGTTGGCTCAAGTCTAAGTTTGTTTACAAAGCCTCGTATAAATGATCGAATTGAGCCGAATTCAATGGTCATGTTTAGATTTAAAATTTTAAATGAAAAATAAAACGATAAGAATTCAAATTTTTTATTTTATTTTATTGGGATTGTAAAGAGAAATAAAAAAAATGCATGAAAGTTAAAAAATAAAATTAATTAAATTAAAAAAACTAATATATTGATGCATGTATTTTATTTTATTATATTTTTAATTCATTTAGATTATGATATGTATTTGAGATTTTACATTTCCTTTTTTTTTTCTTTTTTTCCTTTTTTTTTCCCTTACTAAGGGGTTGTTTGGCACCATAAAAAATAAAAAAAAGTATACTATTGCAACTATAAATGATATGTGACATTTTAGTAGTTAATCGAATGTTTGATAAAAATTGAAGAAAGTTAATAAAAATTAACAAAAATTATTATATTTTATCTTTTTTTAGGGAGCCAAACGGACTCGAAATCTTGACTTTAAACCCACTTCAAGTGCATCGAGCCATACAAAAGTTTACGTCTCAACCCTTAAATAAAAAAGTAAAAAAAAGGGTTGAAATTAGTCAAGGAACACCAAAAGCTAGTGCCTGAGACAAAAACCTAACACTGAGGAACAAGTATGGGAGGACAGGATCGATTGTGCATCGATGACACAACTCACCAACTCTTCCCATTGTCCATGGGAGAGCGCACACGCTCTCTCTCTCACACACACACACACACACATATATATAATATAACCACCAACGGACAGATCAGTGGACTCTCCACTCATAATTTCTTACCTCTTGGTGTTCCTTAATGATACTTAGAACGTTCTCAACTTTTGTTATCGCAAATATTCTAGCTAGAACTCAATTGGAAACGCAACTCTTTTAATTTTTGGTTTTTGGAGGCCTTATCTCTTAACACATTATGACTCCCTTTGGAGTACCCAAAAAAAAAAAAAAATAATAAGAACATTAAAAATTTTAAAAATTATTTATTTTTTATTTTATTAAATAAATTACGAACTCACAGTTTATCTCATTTTATCTTATTTCATCTTATTTTTTATCAATCTAAACAAATACTACGATAACAAAATAAAATAATAATAGATTAAAATCCTATATATCATTCTAGTTTGCCACCTCTACCCAATATTTGTAGTGGATCGTATTTATATGTCATTAATTGATTAACAGTAAGGACATGATCAACAAGATTAGTATTTTTAAAGGTTAGGTAATTATATAAATCACCACTTAATATTTAAAAATTATAATTACTTCTCTTATTCTAAAAAGTTACATATTGACTGTGACTCTATTCCAATAACTAAACTATTAATTTTTGATGGAAAAATAACAAAATAAATTGAAAGTTTAAATAATTTTCCTTTTTTAGCTTTACTTTATCAGTTTCTCTACAAAATCTAAAAAAAGAAAAAAGCTAAACTATAAAGCCATAACTCAAGCTAATGAAATATACATAAACATGTAAAAATATACGCACAGTGGCATTGTCTTCCTCAGCGACTGTCTCACGCTAAAATTCTTTTCCTTTACGTGGAAACAAATGCACAATTTCTTCATAGAGGGTGTAAGAAGGGAGTACTGTTTGTCGAAAGGGAAACGAGAAAAGGAGGGACGAAATTAATAAGTGGGTCCATCCGTGACTCCGTGCCACGGAAAGCATTCTCTGTCCACAATCTCTTTTTTGAATTTGGGATCTGCTTGGTCAATAAAATAAATTCAAAATTCATCAATTTTTTTTTATATTTTTTTATTAAATTTTATTATATACCATTTTTATACATTTATCATACTTATTCATCAATTTTTTATCAACTAAATACCTCTTAATCTTTCCCGATGGTCATGAATGGATGTTCCCTTCTTGTTTTCAGAGGGACACTCTGATTAGTTGGTGCACCGTCATCTTGCAGATCCAACAGAAGACACTTTTTTTTCAGCGACCCACCTTTCTGTCATGCGGCAATTTAGGGACAGAGGCTGCGACAAGTGCGGGCGCAATGAGACACCGCTTGAGGACTAGAGTCAAAAATAAGCATTTTAATTTTTCCCATACGTCGAGAAATATACCTTATCAATATATTAGTGGTGATCCGTGCCTAAAGACACATGGGACCCACTCTCCCAACCGGCTCCCTCCCTCTCTTTCTCTTTCCGAATAACACGTATATAAAAGTTATATCAGCTGATTAGATTTATTATATAGATTATCTTAGATATATTTTTTTAATTGTTTTTTTTTTTATATATGTGATAGTGGTTGATGTAAAAATGATGAGTGTAACATTTGCAGCATCAAATTAAATATCTATTCATTTTCCTTTTTTTTTTTAAATTTTTTAAAAAATGATCAAATTTAATATCTATTCCATACACCAAATTCAATTACTCATATCAATGGCAATAAGTCGGTTGAGTGGAAAGTGTTGACAACACTTCCATTCATGCATAACACATAAAATTTTATTTTATTTTTTTTTTCCACTATCGTTTGACCCAAACAAGGATCATGGATGAACAATCCTGAGCAAATTAGGAGACTGTCATATCGTGTGTTTGCTGTGAGTGTTAAGATGAATTTTAATCAAATTTATGATCTGATTTTGTCAGATCATAAATTTAAAACTTAATCGTCACTTTTTTCTACGCATAATTTTAAATATGTAAAATCACTATCCTTAGATTATGTTGAAATGATAAATTATCTTGAAATAATTTATTAGTGTTGTATTTAAAATTTTTTTAATAGATGTTTTGAGTGCTCTCGACATTGTCCTATTTAAAAAAATTGGCACTTCACTTTTGCTCTGTTTTTGAATTATAAGGTTTTAGACAAAGGTGAACTCTCTTTACATAAGTTTATAATTGAAGACTAAGTGTGCCTTGGAGTAAGGAAGTGTTACCCTAGGAGTAAGGGTGCAAACAATTCAAGCATTGAATAAGCTGCTTGCAAATGAAATCATCATCAAGAGTTTGTTTACGTTTGTTTGATAAGTTAAATGAACAAATTTAAATATATTTTTCAATTTTAATAAATGAATAAGTCAATACCAAATAAAAGTAGATTTAATTCGATAAGATTCGTAAACAAGTTCATTTGTCGTCCGTGAATAATTTCGTTTATCATTTTTGAATTAATAGGCTCATTCAAATGTTTATGACCAATTTTGTTTAAATGTTCGTGAATAAACTAATTTATTGATTGCGTATAGTTTTGTTTAAATGTTCATAAATAAGTTTGCAAAAATTTTTCATATTAAAACGTGAAAGATTAAACCTGATAATTTGAATATTATTTGTTAAATTAGAAAAAATTATAACTTGTTTATTAAACTAATTGTTCCTCAGAATATTTAATAGACATCTTGTGAATAGGTTTGAAAAAGTAAACTCAACAAAAGATTAAAAGCAAACTCAATAAAAACTCAAAAGCAATTTCATTTGTTGTAAAGTAAGTGGAGCTTAAAGTTCATGCTTGCGTATAAATTAATAAGTAAAATTCGACTATAAAACTTTGAGCTCGATAAAAACTCGACTCAAGAATGGACTCGTCAAGAAAGGTTAACTACAAGCTTAAACAGTATTTCAAGATTGATAAAGACTCTGCTCAAATTAGAACTTGCTAAAGATCTTAACAAACAAGTTTGAAAT
Organism: Sideroxylon spinosum; assembly: GCA_003260245.2. Classification (NCBI taxonomy): domain Eukaryota; kingdom Viridiplantae; phylum Streptophyta; class Magnoliopsida; order Ericales; family Sapotaceae; genus Sideroxylon; species Sideroxylon spinosum. The sequence goes on from QLOD02000009.1 coordinate 10,853,960, forward strand.
TTCTAATACTCAACTTGGCTCACTTACAATTTTAGATTTGAGTAATGAGATTAATGAAGAAAATTTGCATTTTTCTCTAGTATACTCTATCCTCTGTGAAACTAATTTACGATAACATCATAAAATAATAGTTTTAAAATTAATATCTACTAAAATAATTTATTTTACAAAAATATTAACAAAGATTAAGATTATTTACTATTAATACAATAATTTTATGATTAAAATGCTTTATTTTATTAAAATAAAATTAATCTTGATAAATAATTTCTTATCTTATTCAATATTTTATAAAATTGTATTTTCAATAAATAATTTATAATTAAAATTCTTATTTTTAATTAAAATTAATTAGTAAAAAATAATATGATTAATTTCTAATAAATAATAAATCTTTATTTACAAATTCAATAAATTAAAAAATAATTTTTATAAATAATGTGTTATTATTAAGTAAAATATTATATCAAAATGAATAAGTAATAAATAATATCTTATTAAAACAATTTATTTTACTAAAATTACTTTAATTACAATGAAAACAATAATCTGGTTATTAAAATTATATTAAAGAAATAATTTATTTTGAACATCGATATTAAATTACTATCAATATCATTTATAAAATTAAATTAATTACTATTAAAGTAATAACTTATTATTAAATTAAATAATAATTTATTACTAAAATTATTCTAATGAGTGAGTATGTATGTATGTAAAATAATTGTAATTCACTCACTCAATGTTAGATGGAGATTATTGTTAAGCACTAGTTAAGCACCACACACACTCGGGGCGGTGTGACTTTTTTCTCTTCTATGCTCCTCCATGATCCCCTCCTCCCCTGTCTATTTTTCTCTACATCTTTCTTTCCTTTTTCTTTATTAGTAAATTACACTTATTTTTCTTTAACATTTAACTATTTATAAATAACAACCCTCGATATTTAAAATGCATACTCACATTATTTATTTTAAAATATTTATCGCAACAAATTTTTTTTTTTTTTTTATCAAGTGTAATCACATTGAACAATCATATAAAATGTTAATTTTCTATTCTTTTAGACTATGAAAAATGACCCAAATGCACTTGAGGTGTTCAATTTTTTTTTTTTTTTTTTAAAAAGGAAAAAAAAAAAAAGCCAATGGACGAGGAAGAATATATTTCACAACATAGTTTATTTCATTGATTCCCATTTCTAGATATTAGGTTCAATTTTGGACATGGAGCCAGATAACAATCTGGTAAGACAAACTCTTTTTTTTTTTTTTTTTTTTTTAAATGTTTAAAAATTTCAAAGATAGTTTTGATATTTTATATATAATCTAAAAAGGGTAAAATAAATATTTTATATAATTTTTCTAGGTTGACCACACACATTAAGAGTCAGATGAACAAAATAATTTAGTTGTGATAAATATTTTAACATAAGAAACATAAACATTAGTTTCAAATATTTAAAATAATTATATGTAATTAATTAAATATTTAAGAGTGATAAGTCTTTTTTTTTTTTTTTTTTTACACTACCTTTTTCAATCCGGGCAGTCTTAGGCTTGGTTTGGGAAGAAAAAAAACTAACTTTTTTTGTAGCTGGCTACTAACTATCTACTAAAAAGCTAGTTTTTTTGTGTTTGGGAATGAAAAAAAACTAGCTTTTTAGTAGTTAACTTTTTTACTTTTTGTTAATTTGACGTTTTTGCCCTTAAAGGTTTAAAAGAAGATTAAAATGTAAGAAGACAAATTTGATCATTTTAGAAAAAACCAAAAAACTGAGTAGCTAGTAGTTGACTCTTCCCAAACGGAACCTTAATAATAATTACCACAAGAAAAGAGAAGCGGGAGCTGAGAACGTTCGAGTCGAGAGTCATTCAAAAAGGTGGATTGTCCACAAAAACAAGGAGAATTTATGATATTAGAATACATGTACATCTATGGGCGGGTTTTAGTCAATGTCAGATGGAACTGTGCTTCCAATTTCAAAGTGCTTGGCTCAAAACAATAACACGTGAAGTATATTACTCGGGATTTCAAAATTTTTGGGTTCCGACCGGATATCCTGTTCTGTTTAAAGAAGATACAAGCATACTAATATCAGAAACGAAAATAGAAATTTTAACATTTCTCTAAACGAAACGGAGATAGGAACAATTACAAGGATTTTTATCTTATTTTATATCTATTTAAATATTTATTTATTAATTTATAGATTTTTTAATTTATATATTATATATTTAATAAATATTATATATATAATTTATAATTGTTATTATCTTTAATTATTGAATAAATAGGGATGTGGATGGATAATCCGTTACCCAACAGAATTGAATGCATAAAAAATTTTCATACCTGCAATAGAGATAAGGACGATTACAAGAACGGATATTGATTAATGAAAACAGGGATGAAAAAAATCATATCCATCCCATATCTGTTCCGTTGACAACCATATTAGTAGTGGGCGTGCGCACATAATATATATATATATATATAATATACAGCCACAGGGAGATTCTAAGAAACTGTGGCCGTTGCCGTGTTCAAACCGTGTGTCATCACACTACAGTAATGCAATCAAATGGAAAATTGACTTCATCTTTGTGATAAGCTAATCCTCCGCCATTACTGGGCAAATAAAAGTACGGTTCCAGTACCATAGAATAAAGACAAAGAAATTGTGATCACCCATTCTCTTCTGCCTCTAAATTTAAGCTTTAATAATAATCATGGTGCTTCCATGTGCCTCGATTACCATTTAACTATTTCCTAAGGTCAGCATCACTAGGAAATAAAATACATTATCAGAGTTCAAATGAAATAGAATGTATGCACACATTTTATCTATTCCTAATTGGGTTGTTCTTTTGATACAAAATCCGTACACTTTTAATGAAAGCAAATGCCAAAGCTTTCAGACTAACTTTTGGGAGTGCATGCACTCATTCTCCAACACCAAACCACGATATTGTTCAAGGATTTAGTCTTAACCATGCAATATTTTAATTAAGCGACCAATCCATCAAAAGGAAGCATTTTAAGGACGCGGTTTATTTTCATACGCGGTGAGTTTTGGCATGCGCCATGGTGGGGTAACCTTAGACTCTGTTTAGTGAAAAATAAAATAAAATAAAAGTTTTTACAATTTTTATATTAATTTTGTCACGTGTCACTTTTTGATAAAAATTATGTACTTGATAAAAAAATTATAAGAAGTTATTAAAAGTTATAAAAAAATTAGAGAAATTTGATAAAAGTTAAAGAAAGTAAAAGTCAGAAAAAATTGAAGAATATTAGAAAATATGTTTATTAAATTTCAATGGAAAAAATTAATAAAAATTAATAATTGATGAAAAATTAATAAAAATTTATGATTACTGAACAGAGCTTTAGTTAAAATGATATTTTGTGTCGTGATTCGCATAATGATCGATCGCCCATATATATTTATACATACATACAAATATATACCGATGAGATAACTTTAATAAAGGACAGTACGGTGCACAAAACTTCTACTTATATGAGGTCTGTGAAAGGATTGGGCCACATTAGACCTATCATACACAACCTTACCTTGCATTGAGATAACTTTAATACTAGAAAAAATAAATAAAATAAAATAAAAGGCTCATAATTTGTAATAACAAATAGTTCAAATTCCAAATGTTCAAGACGAGAGACGTAAAGACCAATTCAATATTCTAATAAACATTTGATTTGTTTTTTTATTTTTTGTTTTTTTTTATTTTCTATTTTAAACTCATTTTCCATTTTATATTTTTGAAAACACAAAAAAACAGCTTAAACACATTAGTCACTTATGTTTTCAAAATTTGTTTTAAAAAACAAAAAATAAATTTACATATGATATGAAAAATGACAAAAAAATCGTTTTGAAAGATTTCAATCCAAAACAAAAAAAATCTCAAAGGAAGGAAACAAAACATTTTCTATTTCTTTATTTTGAGACACATAAAACGAAAAAAAAAAAAAAAAAAAACTAACCAAAATACCACCTAAATAAATTACTATATCATTCTCCATTTTCTTTTTTTTTTTCGATGTAGAGTGCTTGTTTAGAGGTAAAATTTGAAAAAAGTTAAAAAAAAGTTTTAAAAAAAAAAAAAACCTTCAAATTTTGATGCGGAGAAAGTTGGCAAAAGATGGAAAAAAATTAAAATTTTTTTACGGCTCCAAATGCACACGCACTGTGAACTCTAGTTTTTTTACTGAATCGTCATATTTCCCACTCTGGACAAACCACAATTGGAGCCACACGTTGATGTCGTCGTTAAATGGGAGTGAGCTCGTGATCCTCCAAAACTAACTAGTTGGTTTAAAGAACTCTTGATTTCTTGCTGCCATGATAAGAAAGAAAATCATACCAATTTAGAGCATGTAAACTGCTTGTAATTCAGTAGAGCCAAGGTACTGGAATTCTCAGTAGAAACAGAATTAATTAAAATAAAACATCGTTTTAGCTTAAATACAATAAATAAACTATTATAAAAAAATCTTATTAAAAAAATCATAATATACATATGTATATTATTTTATCAAACCAGCTCGAACTCAATTCCAAACGAACTACAAATCAAACTTAATTCAAGCTCGTTTTACTCAAACAAAACTTGAGCCAAGCAATTTTCAAGCCGAACTCGAATATATAGCTCAAAAAAAACTCGGCTAGTTTCCACCCTCTAATTCCAATTAATCACAAAAACGATGGGGGCTTTATTTTTGCTTGAATATACAGCCCTCAGAATTCATTTTCACAATCAACTTTGGGGAACACCCAACAGTTGACATAAGTCATGAAAGAATACCTAAAAAAAACTAAAGAGATGGGTCAAAAAGCCACAAGGCTTTTTTTTTCCCCTACACCAGAATCAGGAATTTTCGAAGAAACATCACAAAACTAACTGGGAAGACAGCATACCCACGTAACAGACAACTAATAGTGGCCTAAACAATACGGACCGCACTAGCAGAGAGGAAGGTGGTCTCACTTTCTATCATTTAGTATCAGTAGTTCCCACCAGCTTATCATATTATAACCGTGTTTATTTATCTCCATTCCAGACTTAAATTCAATCACCAGAGCTAAATTTTCAACATCTGTACATGACATTCGGCCGTATTATAGGCACACAAGAACACAAGAAACCTTCATAGTAAGTGGCTAAATTAAACAGGATGCATAGAAATAGATATTGAGCCTAGCCTGTCACCAAGGACCTGGCATCGAAAACCTTTTTATGTATCCATAAAAGACAGACAAGAATGGTGAAAGGTGATGATCAATTCTATGTTGGATTTTGGTCTCTTCACCGAGGAAGAAGTTGCTTGATCACACTTACCTGAATCCTAGTAGTACTACTCTATCGAATTATACACAAATGTCAGATAGACCGCATATATTGTACTAGCTCAATCACCCTAAATTATCTCAACCACGTACTATTGATGTTGATTCAATAATGGCCTTGCAATTGAGGGGTAATTGTGATAAGACCATTCTCCACACAATTTACATCCATAATTCTGCTTGTGCTGCGAGTGTGTGTTCCACTAGGGTCACCTAAGCTCTCAAATGAATTCACGTTAAGATAGACACGCGTACAACACATGAAATTGGTAAGATAGACATGCATACAACACACGAAATGTGTAGATAAATACATAAAGGAATTCTTTTTTTTCTTTTTTTCCTTTTCTTTCTTTATTTTTTTATTTTTGGCCTAACAAATGGCTAGGAGAACAAAAGGCTATTGTCCACTTTGGTGCCACATGGGGATGTGACTTCTATCTACCCACTTCATATTGCACATAGAGGTTGCGTGTATATAACTGGGTCCTCTCTAACTCAACTTCCCTACAAGAAAGTGTTACTCAATCCAAGGGAGAAAATAGTTGGAGGAAACATTTGACAATGAGTTCAACTGTGATAACTATTCCCAATGAAGTTGAGAATAATATTAGTCCTAACGGCAAGAAGAAATCTCAACTTGCTATTCTTTCTATTGTTTCCTCTCTTATAGCAAAGCTAAGCAAGCATGACACGAGAAAAGTCATTCATAGCATCAAAGTTGGAATTGCCTTAGTTTTGGTTTCATTTCTCTATCTTTTCGACCCACTGTACAATCAAGTTGGCGAAAATGCCATGTGGGCTATCATGACTGTTGTGGTGATTTTTGAGTTCTTTGCAGGTTTGTTGCTGAGTAAAATGAAATGCTTTAGCTTTTTTGGGAATTCGTTTATGTGTTTTAGTTTTGTTAACTAAATTTTTTCATCCCATGATGAGTTAATTTTACATCAGTTTGATAATATGTATATCAGGTGCTACGGTTAGTAAGGGTTTGAATCGCGGGATTGGAACAATACTAGGAGGCAGTCTGGGATGTTTGGCAGCAATTCTGGCAGATAAAGTTGGTGGGATTGGCAACGCCATTGTTGTGGGCATTTCTGTGTTTGTTTTTGGTAAGACAAAGCACTAGGCAACAGGCATCAGCATTTTTTCTTCCCCTATTTCTATCAAATTTAGAGTTATAGTTCTCACCATTTTCTCTCTTAATAAGCTTATCTATGATGATGCATTGCTCATGTGGCACTGCATGGCTATTGTTATAGTGGAAAATGCCAAAAATAAATTTATTGATAAATTTAGACCAAAATGGTTATTTTATTAACAATTCATCAGCGAGTCCAAAGACTTCTTAAACAGATTCTTCTAGTATGATATTCTACACCAACTTTCACATATCATATGAGCATTTAAAAGAGTTGCTATAATTTTAATTGCTGGATATCATTATTCAAACATGCCTAAGATGTGGATGGTTGACAAAATCATCTAATGACATAGATCATCGATATTCAGATCAATAACTCTTAATAACACAATTCTGGTCTTGAATAGGTGCGGCTGCAACATACTCTCGATTAGTTCCAAGAATTAAAAGGAGATATGATTATTGTGCCATGATTTTCATCCTTACCTTCAATCTCGTCGTTGTTTCTGGTCTGCGCGCTGATGAAGTCATTGAAATAGCCAAAGAACGTCTCAAAACTATTGGTATGGGATTCGCCGTCTGCATTTCCACAAGCTTGCTCATCTTTCCCATTTGGGCTAGTGATGAACTTCATTGCTCCACTGCGTCTAAGTTTGAAAAGCTTTCTTGCTGTATTGAAGGTAAATCATCACAACTGAACCCAAAAATGATAATAATTATAATAATATAAAATAGTACCAATTTCATTTACAAGCTTTAGTCACAAGATAAAAGTATTATGGAAATTCAACCATCAAAAAGTATAGGAATTCATTTTTGTGTTCCTTCTCCATTTTACAACTTACAATTCATTAAACACTGGAAACAAATTCAAAATACCCTGTGTCATCAATGTAGAATGCTTGGAGGAGTACTTTGGACTAGAAAATGAGAAGGAAAACCAGAAAAGTGCCAGTGTTGCCGACTGCAAATCAGTGTTGGACTCAAAGTCCAACGACGAGTCTCTGGTACATTTCTGTCAAATTATATCACGCACAGCAAGTTCATTCTTCTTTCCTTTTCATTTTCTCATATAAGGTATAAGATGGAATAATTAGTAGCTTACAAAGTTCGAAAACTGTATCTCAGGCAAATTTTGCTAGATGGGAACCATGGCATGGGAAACTTGGGATTTATTATCCCTGGGATAAATACCTACAAGTTGGAGATGTCCTTCGTGAGCTTGCTGCTACCATTGTTTCACTAAAAGGTTGTCTTCAGTCACCAAGACAGGTAACGGATACTCACATCTTTGTTTTTGTTGATCAACTGATGCATACGAAACTATATATATTGACATTTTATTCAATTTTTGTTATCAGCCTTTACCTAATTCAAGACTATTAATTAAGGAACCATGCAAAGCATTTGGTTCGTCACTTGCATGGACTCTGGTAGAGCTTGGAGAGAGTGTTATGAAAATGGAAAGATGCAGACCTAAAGCCTTGATAGCTTCAAAGTTGCAGGCAATGAAACGGGAGCTGAGCCTGATTACTTCTCCTCCCAAACTAGGAGGACGAGAGAACAGCGAAGAACTTGCTATGGCCAGCTTTGTGTTCTTATTAATGGAGATACTAGAAAAGGTGGAAGTATTAGCTAAAGAAGTTGTAGAACTCGGGGAACTCGCTGGTTTCCAAACTAAATAGCTACCAATTTTATCATGCATGTATATGAGCATTCGATGCTGTATATAACCATGAGAGCCAATTTTTGGCACGATAAATTTACTAATATGCATTAAAAAATATATCTAGAGTCCATTATTAGAATACGATAATCCCTCCACTTCTTACTGTACAACCAGATTATTCCCCGCCATGTACTATTTTGAACAAAAAATAAGCAAAGAAGGGGAATCTTCTCAAGGCAGCAAGGGCTGTCAGCATGGAATATGGAGTCTTCTTTCTGCTGAAATTTTTCCAAAATTCCAAAAGGAAAGAGAGAATATCAAAGTAGGACAACTATTTGAATTAAATATAATGTAACAATAAAAATATGCCTGTGTTTATTAGTTTGGATATACTAATAATGACATTTGAAAGAAGGGTGTTTCCGGAGGAAAATTTTGAGCTGGCTTAACTCCTCTGGATCCTTTCTCATAGTAATACATAGAACATTAAGAAACAAAGCAATGAATTAAATAGGAATCTTTCAGGTTTCAATAAGAATCAAATCAGAAGGACAATAGTTCACAATGACATATCACAACTGATGTGACCTTCCTGAAAAATGACAATAGGACCCTGATAAAGCCGGTAAAGCTTCATATTTCTCGTCAGAAAAGAATTAGGCAACAAAGGGAAGGGAAAAGAAGAGAAACATAGAGATTGGCTTTTCTTCTGAAAATAAAAATATTAGTAACTGGATTGTTGGTGATCTGTTTGTTAAGGTTATCTACTGTTGTGCAAAGCATACCAAACACCACCATGTCAAATGTTTTGTGCAACAATGGGGACTACCCAGAAGGTGATCCTTTTGGCATCAGTCTATCCTATGTTCTTGCAGAATTAGAGGCAGTGACACCATCTCGCACGGGTTATGACTTTCACAACATTTCTCCTTACCCAAACTCTTTTGCCTATGGTCATGCTGCTTGTAACAAGAACCTTACTAGTTCAGACTGCAGCACCTGCCTTGAAGCCGCAAAAACGACCACATTTGGGCTTTGTGACAGCCGGATTGGAGCTCGTACTTCACTCACTGATTGTGAAATTAGGTATGAGCAATACCCATTTGATGACTAATTTGTTAGGAGCCCATGTTCTTTATGGTGTCTGAAGTGGAAGCAATCTTTGTTAAATGTCATGGTTTCTTTCCTAGTTTTTAAGGTTATGACATTTCGCCTCCAATTTTGTTTCTTCAATTGTTGTATGCTCAGGGATGATTTTATTATGCATGACCAGTTTTAATGGACTTTTCTAATTCCTCTCTGGTACCCCTATCCATTGGATATGAGTCCTAGGGTGTAAAAATGGGCTAGGCTAAGCGGGACTCTGTCATGGTCAAGTCCAGCTCATCACATATTTGACGGGCCTGAGCTCGGTCTAGAAAACTTAAGAGTCAAGCTCGAAAAAAACATTAAGGCTCAGCTCATTAACGCCCCGTTTATATGGAATATTCAAAAAATCAAACAATTCATATAATATTACCAAATCACTGTTATAACAATAATCTCTATTACAAAAAATAACTAATATTCATTATAACTCAAATTTTAAATTTCAAAAGTACTTTATTAATAAAGAGTTTGTAACAACTTAAAAGGCTAATATAAAATCTGTATATATTAATATGATCTATAATATCATAAATTATATAAGTAAGCCTATGTGCCAAGCTTTCATAAGTCACGCTCAGCCCATTTAATAAACAGACTTGAAAAGAGGGACCCAAGCTGGGCTCATTATTAAAAAGTTAAGCTCAAGCCAAACCCTTAATTGGTGCTGCCTCCTCGTAGTTCACAGGCGGCTTACCAACACCCCTAGATATTGTTGATTATGGCTAGTATTTGAATTTTTTGGCTCCAACCCATGTTTTTGACCCGACAAAAATTGCATGGCTTGATTGGGATTTTTGATGAGCCTTAGTTTATCGAGCGGAGGGCTTGGCCAATAGGGTTTTTTTGGGGGCTGTTTAAGGTTTTTTTTTTCAAAACCATATATACAAGGGTGGTTAGCGACCAGAATTTGGTGATGTTGTTTGCTTTGTAACCCGAAATCAGTAGAAACTATTCATCCCTCCAGTGGACGTAGGCCATCTTGCCAAACCACGTAAATTTGTGTGTCCTCTCCATTTTTTTCTATCCATTTTCGTTTATTTGTTCGCTTCCGCTCAACAGATATGACGTGGGTAGGGGTAATTCATGTACCCAAATTAGTTACTTAGCCTTTGTTTGGAAGAGTGGGAATGAGAGTGGGAGGGAAAGGGAAGCGAAGGGAGGTGAACTAAACCAAATGAGTGGAGAGGGAAGGAAGGAAGGAAGCTTAACTATTTTTTCATGATTGAGAGAGATGTGAAGAGGAATGGAGGGTAGGGTAAAGAATATGATCAAAAATACCATTATGCCCTTTAAAATATATTTATTTCTGATGAACATTTGTGGAAATAATGAAAAATATCAAGAATAAGATAGACAAAACATAATTTAAAACCCTTTTACACCCTCAATCAGGAATGAAATAAAACTTGGTTAATGGAGGTGAATTAGTGACCTTAATTCCACTCTATTCATCTTCTCCCAAACAAGGTAAATATTTTCACCCATCTCATTCCCTTCCCCCCATTCAGCTCCTTCCAAACAAAGGCTTAGGTTTTCGCTTAAAAGTCAACTTTTCAGCAATTTTTTGGTCTTATAAGACTTTTTTCTTTTAATAATTTTCGTAGTTTTTAGGCATGTGAGGAATCCTATCGTCAGTCGTGATCACACAAATGGACAGTCAGAATTTGTTAGACACTAAGCAATTGACCATAGCATTATTCTTAGGCATGTTACTCACATTTAAAAATAGGGAAACAAATCTTAAAATAGGAGGGAAGTCAAATTTTTCACCCATACATGAAGTTTCCTATTTTTTGAGCATTGAACAAAAAAAAAAAAAAAGGTGAATGACACGCGTAAAAGCTGGCACCAAAAAGGACAACAATAAAAAAAATGAAATTTTGGTTGACTAAAAAAAAGTAGCCCAAAAGATCATTTGGGTTTACCAAACTAGGCCTTAGATCCTCTAATTTTTAAGATATTTGAATATTTGGTGGTTAAAAAAATAAATAAATAAATAAATAAATTCTAACCTTTTTTCATGTGAGTGGAAGAAAAAAATCACTTTCATTTGTCTATGTTCCATTTTATTTCGAATGTGGAAATCACTTTCTTTTGTCTACATGTTATTTTATTTCAAATACATTCTTAAATAATAAGTGCATTTTATGTTAGTATACTATACAATACATAAAAAAAAAGTCTGGGCAGTCTGTCTCTAACCTTACTCATGACCCCCAGATGACAATAAAAAACCTTACAATTGCTCCAAGACTACCTTTCTCTAAATGTTCATGGAATGTCCACGTACTTATACCCAACTTTTAGATACGTACCCCAACACCTGGCTCTGGGAGGTGAAATGTCCACACACACACCCGTACTCAATATTTATACCCAAATTTATGTAACAAAGCACATAATGATAACTGTTATTGTACAGAAATCACAATATTGACTATGCAAGCGAACTAGGGTTAGCTAAGTCTGATCAAAAGAATCAAAATGAAAAAAGCAGCACAAGAAAGAAGTTAGTTGTTTTAAAGCAGCCATTAGTTCTGAGAATGCATATTGACTAATGACATACCTTTGCTATCATTTATCAGCAATTTCTCACTGGGTCCAAATTTCCATTTTGGCTACTGAACAAGAATTTTGATAAACCTGCAAGATTAAAAGATAAACTCAGGTAAGGAAACTAAACTTGGAGTAACTAAAATCTTGCACAGGCCTTCGGTTAAGCAGTGAGAACCAGGGGCAAAGAGATTTGCTGGGATGAGTTTGGAACTTCTACTGCCACCTCAGACCTTGATAAAGGCTGTCAGTAAAACTCAATTATGAAAATTTGAAAGACCTACTCAAATATTATTGAGAAAAATATATATATATATATATATATTAATGTTATCAGAAAACAAGAACAGTTCCCTTTAATACTTACCCATGAGGTCAGAATGCCAATGCATCATCTCTTTTGAATCTCGTGTACTGGTAGGGTGCGTCAGAGTGCCATCCTACTCAATAAATTGTAGAGTATTTAAGGGCTGATGAAGATTTTCCATGCCCATCATGTGTTCTTGAGCAAGTAGATAGGACTAAGGTAGACAACCTGCTATGTTCCACAAAACTCACATGGTATAACACAAAAAGTAACTTCTCTAACATGGACAAACCACCAAAATTAATCCTGAAGCCTCATAGATGTGGTTACAAACAAAAAAGAACAAACAGCAATGGCGTTCCAAACTTTCTTCATGCACACAGAGATACCGTATACAATGTCAAGAACAGCTATGTGTTTGATTTCTGTCCCCTATATGAATGACAATATGAAAAAAGACAAGTTTTGTGTATACTCCACTAACTGTTTTTGGTCTACCAACTGTTGAATTTCACACATAAAAAAAAAAAAAAAGGTTGTCTATCCAAACTGTCCCAAAAATTGTGGTCTTTACAGAATCAATTGCCATTATGTCACGAGTACCAGAAATCTTCTGCCAGGAATTTCTTGACCTTCCCTGGTTATTGCATCAGAGCAGGCAGCGTCATTGCATAGTGGCACAAATGTCACTTCATAAGTGGCACAGATGTCATTTCATAAGTAGCACAACTTCACCTTCCTTATTTAAAAAATCTGCAATATTATGTGTGAACATGATTGCTCCTTGGGTACAACAACAAATGCACTGATCAGATAAGATCACCTCACTCTCATTCGTCACTCGAAAATTATGCCCTATATTGAGAGGCAGTTGATTCACTGTGAAAAACTTGTCCAAGTGCCCACAACCGTGTCACCTCTTTAACCAATGAATGAGAAACATATGACGTTGCTTTAGGGATGTACACAACTTTCCCGTCAACATGCTGGTGAGATCAGGAAAACTTTCTTTACCAATCACACTGGAGGTTGAGAAGCCTTCACTGAATTCTGTGTGCGACTGTACTCCCGCTTGACGAAGAGTGCATAGAGAAGCTCATTCCATGAATCAGGGACACCAGGCAGGCACCAGTGGCTGCAATCTTGCCGATGGAGAGGGGCCAGTACATTCGGCCCTAAGTAATACAAAGACAAGTGGCCATCCTTTCTCTGTGATGTCATGCATGTCACATTCAATAAATCCAGTCTATTCGACTGTGACTTATTTGAGTGTTCTATTAACACATCAATTACAGTCTTTAAGCGTATCCATGTTTCGGATGAAAGAGGTAATGAACTCAAATCAGGCATTGTCTCCAGGTGACAGCTACCACCAGTCTTCCAGTCACCACCTCTGTTAAATGTAGTGATTATTAATTGTTACATGGTATACTAATATAGCAATACAAGTACATCAGCCCAAAACTTGATTATATTAACGGAGTCTTTAACTGTCAACGATAAAGTAAAAGAGAGAGATCCATTTTGGTAGAGCAACTAGAGAACCGAGGTAATAGCAACAAGTTCAATCCTTTGATTTTTAATTAGATGTGTTTTGCTACTAGGTTCATTTAAATTATCTTGCTGCAATCTTGTAGTTAAAATGGAAATATGTAAATGTATAATTTATTGTAAATTTGTCTAAACAAGATCGATTTCATCAAGCATCTGTTGAAAGACACATTTTGCAGAGATAAAACTGCATTGGATGACTAATACTGAAGTACTTCAGAAAAAAATATTATCATTTTATGCCACTAAGACTCTGAGTTGAATTGTACTCATGATCAAATCAAAAGTTGAAAAAAAATAGAAAATAAAAAATTGTAAGGTGAGGAAAGTCGAAGAATGAAAATTGCATTCTCACCCCAGAATCATATAAAGGTTTCAGAACCTTCAAAAGACCCACGTATTTTACAGAACAAACTCGACGCCGTAAGCTTGATGGACATATTCAGACACAAAGTAGAAAATAGAAATTCAAGAGAAAATTTAGAATCATTGTTCCTATAAAAATCAGAATGATTACAGTTTGAAGGAGTTTAAAATACTGCAATTTTTGGCAGGGCGAGAGTTGAATCAAATTTACCAAAAACAAATGAATAAAATAAGTAGGTGACTGAAAAAAATTGGGGAAAAAAAATAGGACGATCAAAAGTATGTGACTGACCAGGCAAGCTCAACTTCTCACCTTTTCTGCACATACCTTTTATAAATAATAAGAACCGTTTTTATATAAGAAAAAGAACAGATAAAGCCAACATGCGCATGAATTAGTTACATCTCTACAATTTTCAGCTTTTCCCAACAAGGCCAATCTTTGCACTTCTAGTAAAAAATATTGGGAACAACTAATCTTTGTACTTGCACTAAAATGATTAGGAACAATAAAAAAAATGTCATCAAGCTACAAACCTAAAGTGTACAGGAGCATAGCTTCGAAAAAGGACCTGGGTGTTGCTCAAATTTACTTCCCTATCTATCCAATCCAACAATGTTTCCATTGTCCTCCGCAACGCACTTTGGACGCTCATCTCCATCTTCACTTCCTTCCCTTCCTGAAAGTAACAACCCCTATCAAGTATATGAATCCAAAGATCAGGCACAGGTCAAATGGGATACAAGATCTGCATAGTCAACTTTACATAAATAACACACTAGTATAACATTCAGGGATGAAGCAAAAGCGGGGCATGGCCCCCCTTGAGTTTTGGAAGATGCCACCTATGTTTGGTTCAACCCTCTCCTTGAAATTTTACAAAATGATTAACCTTCGTCAGAAAACACCACCAATGGTACGTATAAGTTTTTAGGTTAAAAAAAAAATTAGTTTATGGATTAGTTTTCTTAAAATTTAATTTTTTTTTCTTAATTGTTATATATAATCTAAAATTTGGAAGTCTAACCGATTTTACCATCTATACATATATATTAATTTATTTTTTATTTACTAAATAGAATATATAATATTAGTTATAATTTTTTTCGTCCCCCGGACACAATCCTAGCTTCATCCTTGATAACGTTGAGGTTCTAACAACGTTATTAGCAAAATATAATAGCCATGATCCAATTTATTTTTATTTTTCAAGTGCCTAAAATAATAGACAGCTTGAGCAGAAGCACTAGAGAGATACTTTTCTGATCTGTCTTTACACTCACATACTGGAATACTAGTCCATATGGCAACTTTTAGTTATGACTGGTCTGTCCAGCATCTCAGGGCAGGTCCTTAAATCCAGTAAAGAGTCCAAAATCAACTATTAGGCATGACTTGTAATTGTAATGATATTCGATCTTCCCATACAAACAAATCTGAATTGAGGTTTCCTTCTTTGAACAACCTCCTTGTGTAACAAGTAAGAATAATAATGTAGAAACAACTAACACATGGATGAACTACAGCTAGGCAAAGATTTTCAGAAAATTATGCATTTACCCTCGTATAGTCTTTTCATAGTTCCACCAATGCCCAGTGTTAAAAACCAGCACATCTGCACCTTTCCACTGTGAGGAGCTCCAATCCAATTGATCCAGTTTCAGAGTAGTCTTCACCTTTTCTGGAGCTCCAGCTGGAGCCCTACTCTGTACCACTAGAAAAGGAGCTCTATAGTACTCAAAAGTGCAGTTAAAATCCCTGAACTTGAACACCAAGAAACCAGTATGCTTTGTGATTGGGCTCCCGTTCACTTCAAATATTGAAGTCTTATCATGAACTACAGACGAAAGCATGCAGAGAAGGGACTCCCACTGGTTTCTTCCAATAGAATCGCCAACAAAAACAAGCCGGCGATTCTGTAGCTTTTCCAGCATGTTCTTTGCATCAAATCTGCTTTTAAAAGCGATGGCCAATTTTAAAAAAAAAAAAAAAAAAAAAAGGCTTTAGTTCCCTCTAATCACTCATCTAAGTCAAGCTAAATATTAGACAAATACAAAGGCAAAGTTCCATTCCACACATGCAGCTGATAATACTCCCCCACACTGAATTATCTCATAAGCCAAAGTGCAGATAAAACGAAAATTTGATGGCAGCATTAGTTATATTTGGAGGAGGGAATGCTAAATGCATATATTTATATATTTTGCAAAGATACTTATAACAATTAGTGGAAAAATGAAAAGAAAAAAATAAATGGAAGAGGATGATAACAGCTACCTAGGACCAAAGAATTTATTTAAGCCAACATTTGTCTCTAATGGATGCGTCTATTCAGTGAGCCCTTTCTTTTCTTCTTCAATAAATATTTAGCAAAGTTCGCAACACAATAAAAGACTACAACAGCTACCCTAGGACCAAGGAATTATCTGAAGCCAACATTTGTCTCTAATGGACGTGTCTACTCAATAAGCCCTTTATTTTTTTCTTCAATAAATATATATTTAAGTTCCCAAAAATTAATTACAGTATAAATAAAAATGAATAAGAAATAAATTTCTATGAAAATATACACAAGGAGATAAAGAAACAATTACAGTAAGAAAGTCAACCAGCTGCACTAGAACTCTGTAAATGAACCGATACCATTCAATAATAGACTAAGACTCGGCTCAACTCATTTGTTTAATAAATTAGCCGAGCTTGAAGAAAAAAATCTAGGTTTGTTTACGAGTCTAAACAGTGTCCAGCACAGTTTGTTTAATACTTGTATATATAATTAAATAATATACATCTAAAATATATTAATAAATACGATGTACTTATATAGTGATATAGTGTTTTTTATTAAAAAAATTGCATTATAATTTATTATTTTTTAGCTGAACTATTTCTATATTAGTAGCTACGAAGCACGGGCACTCTTTGGAAATTAGCATACAGGTGTCAAACACTCTCCGGACACAGACACGTGGCCAACATGCAGTGGTCATGTCTCGGACAAGTGGTCCCAATTTTTGTTACACTTTTTTAGCTTCAGACACTTTAGGGAAACATTGGGGACATGCGAGGGAGACGTTAAAGACACTAGAGCAATTTTCCATTTCCTCTAACACCTTCTAATGATGGCACAAAATGTTTTTTTGTGAATTTTCCTTATGATTTTTGTTAAGCATTCGAAGGGTTTACCTTTTGATTTTTTTATTTATTTGGATTTGAATTAGGAATGGTTAATAAATATATTCACGTTTTCATGTTATGATATATTTTATGATAGAACGACATTTTTTTCAAATGATGTGTTGATTTATTTTTTTATTTTTTTTTATCATTATTATTTTAATAGAAGGTAATTGTTATGTGAAGGTATTAAAAAATTAAGGTATAGAGTGTATAGGTTTTTTTTTTAATTCTAATTAGTGTTTTTCTTGCATTTATTATTATATTTGAATAAAAACATTTATATGATGTAAATATATATATATTTGCATATCCTTGCCATCTCATGTCCTACATCTTTTGAAAATTTATGCATCGCATGTCCAAATCGTGTCAATATCATGTGTCAATATCCATGCTTCTTAAGTAATTACACTATGAACTATGATGCCCACAATAATATTTTAAATTTATATGTTATATTTATGTAAGTTGGTAATTACAATTATATAATACTGCTATGTTAGTAATTACATTTACATTAGAAATATATAAATATAAAAAAATAGCATATAAATAATAATTAAGTTAAAAGTTATTTCTTGAGACTAACAAAAACTTACTTGATCATGATGAAATTGTTTCTTATCATATAAAAGAACACCAATGAATTGACATTCATGAACAGTTTCTGCTTGGCATAAGGCTCACTCAATGGTAAACAAGCCGAGCCCAATTAACAAGGAACAACAAATAAATAAATAAGAGCTCGTTTAGTAAACAAGTTGAGCATTCAAGCTCAGCTCATTTATAGCCCTAAACAAAGGGAAGAAATTAATCCCTGAAAACGTGAATAGTGAAACTTGATCTATAAGGGTAATGAAACTTTTTTACAAAAGTTCAATGTTAAGTCATTAGAAATAACCAGAAAGCACACACCACGGGTGCGTGGGAGAAAAATAGAAATCAAATATTATTCTTCTCTCCACATTTTCTCCAGTATCGCATCTACACTTTTTTTGCAAATGAATATTTAAATAAAATTTAGAAACAAAACAGCTGAAACGGTTAATTTTAGGTGCCTTTTGATAATGCCCTTTTTCATATTTTTTTTTTCCTTATGTTTTTCATTTGAAAACAAAAATAGAAAACATGTTTGATATTTACAAATATTTTAAAAAAAAAAATTAAGAAATATGATAAAAATGGTATGAAATAGCAATAGTTATATTGAAAATGGCAATTGATGGCAGTGGGTGTGTGGGAAATTCCAGTCGTTGTGCTAGAGAGTGGTGCTGGCGATACGTGATGGTAGAGTGATGGTTTTCTAATAGTGGGGTTACAAAAATGAGAACAAAATTTTGAAAACTACAAGTGAAAACCCCATTTTTCCCTTCCATTTTTTTTTTTTTTTTTTTTTTAGTTTTTGAAATTTTTGAAAACTGTTTTTCGAAAATACAGCAACAAAAAGTTACCAAACATGTTTTCACTTTTAATTTTTGAAATTTCGAAAAGTAACAAAGAAAACAAAAACTTATCAAACGGCCTTGGTAAGCAAATAAAGGGTAGGTAGTCAGAGATACAAGAAAAAATTTGGAACAAGCAAGGGGGGGGAAAAAAAAAGGCTGATATCGAAAAGTTTGCACTCCTGAATGACATATATATACAATAAACATTCAGCATTTGAAATCGGCCAAAGCCAGAGTTCACTATCGAACAAAAAGAAAAGACAATCAAGGGAAAAGAAAAAACCAAAAAATACCAGAATGAATATCAACCAGAAAAAAGGCCTGCCTTAGCAATTAATTAAATATCATGCTATTTTTCAGCTTCAACAAGATAATTATAATTCGCACTCATTGATCAAAGTTACATTCAAATAAAATTGAAAAAAAAAACTATCAACCAAAAAGAAGGTCAAATCCACACACAGGCAACGAACAACAGAAATTATCCCAAAAAAATAAATAAATAAATAAAATCCATACTAATCAGAACCTCACAAGTCATTCAGTAAAAATATGTTTCAGTATAACACTAGCAGAGTTGAAGGAAAGATACAAAAACGGAACCTGGGCAAGTTACAATTCTTAGGTTGCCATCGCCATTTAGTGTAGAAACTATCGGGCCGGCCATTCTCAGAACAACGAAATCCTGGGTCAGAGAACATGCAATCTTCGGGCCGATACAGAGGATAAGTGTCGTCCCAAACCCAATTCCCGTCGAAAACATCGCACTCATCTCCACCCTCTTCGAGAAACCCCGGTTTTTGATTCTCGTCCAACGACAAATTGTTGAGACCAAACCATGTCAGCGAGGTGGGAGAGCGGAACCCTCTGGGCACAGCTGCTCCGTAGTGAAAGTAAACGAGGCAGAGGATGAAAAAAGCAGAGACTGAGAAGAAGAAGCCGAGCATGATCTGTGAGGGCTCCGGAGGGGTCAAGCGCTTGAATTTCCTCAAGAAATCCAAGTGGCTCATTGTTTTCGTAAGGTCTTGTGGATGTCAGTTTTCTAACTTTAGGTTGCTGGGTTTTCTCCAATAAATCCCAAATGCGGTCTGCTGGGGAGAGAGAGGGAGAGAGAGAGAAGGCAAGAAGATGAGGAGGAAGAAAGGCGAACACGAACTGTAAGCGGGTCCCTTTTTTGGGCCTCGAGTAATGTATTCCTTGCAGTCAAACTTTATGTGGAGATTATTAGTAGTTTGAAGTTAGAAAAGTGGGAGTGAAATAATTTGATAAAGTTGTGGGTTTATAATTTATCGGGGAGAGAGAGAGAGAGAGAGAGAGAGAGAGAGAACTGGTGAGAAGGTTAGGGATGGAAAACACAAAAGAGACTGTGTGGGGTCTAGAAGAAAGCCAAAGAAGCATTCATCGCGGAACTGGTTTGTAAACAGGATCCATCTGTACTCTGATGTTTATAATTTCTCTTTTCTTTCTCTGGGGTTTAAGAGTGGTTTTTATTTACCTGTTAAGCACTTGACAGATGTAAAGTGGTTGTTCCAGAGAAGCGTCAAGGAACGAAGCACAGCGGTCTCTTTTTCTTCACGGAGAGAGAGAGAGAGAGAGAGAGAGAGAGAGAGGATACATAGTTACGGGGAGAGCTCTTTTAATTAAAGAGATGAGAACCACCAAATAATGAGATGTTTCATTGATAAAAAAATTAGTTAAAAATATAATAAATATATAAAAATTAATAAATTTTGATTAATCAAATAATGTTAATAATTAAATTCTTCAATGTGAAAAATAGAGAGAGAGAGAGAGAGAGAGAGAGAGAGAGAGAGACTTGTGTGGTGTGGATCGTGGGGGCGGGCGACATGGAGAGTGTGGACAAGAGAAGATGAAAGATGCGACAAAGATGCTAGTCATAGCAGTGAAGAAATTAGAGAACAAACTGTTTCCCAACCCTTGATTGCGGGGGAAGAAATTAAAATATTAAAAAAATTTAACAGAAACTTTACTCAACCTTATTGTCCTTTAGGGGTGCGTTAGCAAACTAAAATAATTTAATAAAAATGATAGGTTTGTAATTGGTGCTAGAGTAATAAAAAAATTTTAAAAATAGTAAAAAATATTGAAAAAAACTTTAAATATTATTCCTTTTTATGTTAGTATATGAATTACAAACTAACAGTTTAACTCACTTTTTGTCACTTCAAACGTACTTAAAAAATGAATAACTTTTAAAAATTCTTAAAATTATAATGCATCAAACGCATCTTAGGCACCGTTTCACTTAATTTTTAATAAAAAAATTATCAAAATTTAAAAAGTTTTCAAAATTAATATTTAAAAAATGTAATAATAATTGTTTAAAATTTTATTAGACAAAGTCAACTAAATTTTTTAAACTGCCATCAAAAACATGTTTGTTAAATAAAAACTTAAATAGAAAAGCGTAAATAAAAAAAGTATTTTTATTATATTTTTTCTATTGCAAACATTTTTATTAAATCTATTAAATATACTTATTAAATCTAATTATTTTTAAAAAAAATTAATGGTTGTAAACAAAATTACATTTTGAAAAGTAATTTCAGTTTTCATTTCAGAAAAACAAAAAAATGACAACAAAATATAAAAACAGAAAATATAAACAGATAAATATCCATAGAAAAATGACAGCGTTATCAAACAGCCATTAAATAATGTATGGATATCTATTAGATAAATTGGACTAAATTTTTTTATTGAAAAAATAATTAATTTAATTTAATTATTTATTAAAAATTAAATTAATGAATATAATATATATTAACTCAGTGATACCGAACGACCATTAAACAATATAGATACTTAATAGATAAAGTGTACTAATTTTTTTATTTAAAAAAATATGCTTAAACTTTAATTTTATTTATAATTTTACTAAATATTACCCGTGTCTAAAGATACAGAAATATAATTTCACTTATAAATAACTTAAATTTAAATTTATTTTTTAAATTTACACGAAAAACTCTAAAAATAACCTGTAAAAGTAAAATCACCAATCTAAAGGGACTAAAATTTTATTATATATTACAAATATTATCACAATTTTAAGTACATACATTTTTACATTTTTTATGTTATGTATATAATAAGTAAGTTAAAAAGTTTGAATTTGAGATATTTCCAATCGTTAGATTTTCCTAATAATCATGATTATTTTTCTTTCCCTTTTCACTTTAATTGTCTTTTAAATCACTTCACATGCAATGACTCTCTTACTCTTCTTATATTTTGTTGAATATTTTTTATAAAAGTTTTAAAATTAATATTTTTAAAAACATGATAATATTTGTAATAAATAATAAAATTTTACACCTTTATTAAATATTTTATAAATACATTAGTATCTTTTGATTAGTGATTTTTATTTTTACAGATTATTTTTACAGTTTTAAATGTAAATTTATAAAACAAATTTACCTTTGAGTTATTTACAAGTGAAATTATATCTCTGTGCCTTTAGGCACAGGTAATATCTAATAAATATCTTAAAATAAGAATATAAGTATAAATTTTAAATGTTAACTATAGTTACCTATAGAGTTTTTTATTTTTTATTTTTTACTCCAGCCATGTTCAATATAGTTCTGCGCCCGAAGTATAAGTTCGACCACTTAGCAGGTGGTCTCTTAAATAATGAGGCCACACTAGTAGGAGAAAAAGTATTAGCGACCGCCTATGGCCATTGCTAAAGGCACCCAAGCGGTCGCTAATACCATTTAGCGACCGCATCACGACCGCCAATAGCTGGCCGTCACAACCTCGTCGCTGAAGACTATTAGCGACCGCTAGGTGGCGGCCGCTCATCAATTGCGACCCCTTTAGTGACTGCTAGAATCGTGTATTTTTAAAACTTTTAACGACTGCCTACGAGACCTTTAGGGACGGTTTAGGCGATCGCTAAAGGTTTCCTTAGCGACAGCTTCCCCAGACGCTAAAGGTTGTCTTTTTTTTACAATAATCGCTAATACTGTTATTGTTTTTAAATTTTTTGTTTTTGTTTTTGTTTTTTCTTTTAAATTACTGTACCGGTACATG
This sequence comes from Sideroxylon spinosum, assembly GCA_003260245.2. Taxonomy (NCBI): domain Eukaryota; kingdom Viridiplantae; phylum Streptophyta; class Magnoliopsida; order Ericales; family Sapotaceae; genus Sideroxylon; species Sideroxylon spinosum. The sequence continues at coordinate 10,876,764 of QLOD02000009.1, forward strand.
ATTTGTAATATTTTATAAAACTAGATACTAAAATGATATTAAATCATACACATAAGAAAAAAAAACACAAGCTAGTAACAAATTTTTAATTTATCTTAGCAAAAGTTCAATGCTTTTAAATGACACAAAAAAAAATTTATACAATTTCCAAGAAAAAAACAAAAAGCAGAACAAGAGATGTCCGCTGCAGCACTGGTCAATCAACCTGAAATAAAAATAAATATTATTAGCTAATAAAATTGTAAATATAAATATAAATAAATAAAATTACGTAAAATTTAAATTTCGATCAATGTAGTTCAAAGTTTTGAAATTAAAATTATTTTCTACGATTTTGGGGCATCCCGGGTGTCAAATTCACGCACTGTTTGTTCCTGCAAGTCACTAATAGCCCGAAGATTGTGCTCTTTAAGTTTGATGGGCATCGGAGCCCATTTGCTCGATTTGGGTTGTTAGAAGCTCAATTTTGAGTTCTAAGCTTAAAGTTTCAAGTGAAATGTACTTTCTCGGATTCCGAGCACTTCAAGTGTCCGAATCAAACAACGTTCGCTCCCACATGTCACTAATCGGCCGGAGATCGTGCCCCTCTAGTTTGATGAGCATCGGAGCCCATCTGCTCGATTTGGGTTGTTAGACGTAAAGTTTTCAATTCTAAGTTCAAAGTTTCAAAGAAAACGTATTTTCTAGGATTTCAGGCACTACAAGTGTCAGAATCAGGCACCGCTCATTCCTGTAGGTCACTAATAGCTTGAAGATTATGGTCCTCAAGTTTCATTTGCATTGGAGCCCATTTGCTGAATTTGGGCTGTTACAAGCTAAAATTTGAGTTTTAAGTTCAATGTTTGAAATGAAATATACTTTTTAGGAATCCGGGCACTCCGAGTATCAGATTCAACCACCATTCATTCTTGCAGGTCACTAATAGCCCAAAGATGATGCTCCTCGAGTTTGATGGGCATCGGAGCCTATCTACTCGATTTGGATCGTTAGAAGCTAAGTTTTCAATTCTAATTTCAAACTTTTAAGTAAAACGTATTTCCTTGGATTTCATGTACTACGAGTGTCAGAATCAAACAACGTTCACTCCTACATGTCACTAATGGACTAGAGATCATGCCCCTCTAGTTTGACAGGCATCGGAGCCCATCTGCTCGATTAGGCACCGTTTGTTCCTGTAGGTCACTAATAGCTTGAAGATTGTGCTCATCGAGTTTAAAAGTTCTTTAAGAAATCAAAAATTAAACATCTTCACAAATGTGTACCTGATCTAGATCATTTGAGCCTGCCGGATCCTGCATGTCCTCACCAATCGACTCGTGCATCGCCTGGTGGCCGCTGCCAGCGTTTGGAGTCTACAATGAAACAATATACGCTTATAAACAGACAGATATATATAGTTCTAAAGAAATTATATCAAATTTAAATACAACTTAGTTAGTTATTAACCTGTGTGCGAATCGACGGATCCGAAGCATCAGCTATGGGGACACGGCTCTAAGCTAGACGCTACTCCAACTCTACAAGCTGGGCCTGTACCTGCGCCTGCACATGGGCTTGTACCTGCGCCTGGGCTTATACCTGCGCCTAAACCTACCTACACCTGTACCTTCATCCTTTCCTGGATATCCTCCACTTGAGTGTTAAGCCGTGCATCCATCTCCTGGCAAAGAGTTGAATCAACTCGTCTACTTCCTCGTCAGTACGCAACCGTGAGCTCTGGGATGAGCTAGCTCCAGATAACTCCGCACGTGCTATGATAAAACGTGGTATGCCCGTGCTATATGTGAGCGTGTATCCGTGCCCATCTCGACCGATGATGGCTTGTATCCTCTCCTAGCAGCCAACTGGCACTCCTCCTCAGGTAACTAGGCCAACCGAGCCTCAAACTGGGCCTGTTTAATATTTGAAACCAAATTACAAAGATAAATGAATAGATTTCGTAATAAGTAAATAAAATTATTACTTAATGTCAATACTTACTAAAAGAGCTGCAACCTCCGGGTCTTCGAGTCTACGACTCGCCATCCACACAGACATCCGATCAGTGAGAGCACCCTCCTCACGTAACTGTTGAAGAACTAATTATATTAATTATATATTAGGATACGGACTACTAAGAACTTGAATAACACATACGGTCTAATATTGAAATTTACCTCATGTCGAACTTGCGTAATGTGTCGAGTCCCAAGCCTGTGACTCGGGCCCTGCATCGAGCAGTTTTGGGAATTTCGCTCGGCCTCTTTCTGTTTTCATTTTTGTTAGTTTTATAGGTATTTTTTTCCAAAAATTAAATGAAGTGAAGGAAATAGTAAGCACTACTTACCCTCGCAGCCTCGTTCGACCAGTACCGGACGAGCTCAGGCCACTGTGCGGGGAGAACGTCCCTCGAGATTCGCTGAAGAAGGTCCGGGGCACCCACCGTTCTTCTCCCAATGGTCCTTTTTCACCTTGTTCTTATGGTCCTTTCATAGCTTTGGGTATTTTGACAGATAAACTGGTCGGAAGTCATCATGACACGACCTCAAATTATCCTGAGTAGAAAAAATAGTCCTTTTAAACATGCACGTCGTATAATAACCTTGAAATTAAGATAGAAATAAATATATTACCTTAACCTCCCCCCAAAGTCAATCTAATATATCCTGAGGAAAGACAGTCCAATCGAGCACAGTTAGTGGAAATCGGTGTGGGTCCCGCACCATGTGCCCTAACTGAGTAATGAATTGGCGAGCCCTTGGTCCAACTGGATGTAATGTGTCATCAAACTGCACATCGTAAAGGGTACCAGAATTCCATGAAGGAATCCCTCTAGCAGGTCCCCTGCTTCTACTAGAAGATGTGCTCGTCGTACTAGAACCTCATAACATTAAACTCAAATTAGCATAACAAAAAATCAAATGATTTCATACAAGTGTAACGCATAAAAACCAAATTATACCAGTAGGCCTGGCGGCCGATGCAGTAGCTGTGGATGGAGAAGGCCTTACTGACGTAGATGGGGAAGATCTAGATCGTGCCGGTACAGGTGTCGATGGGGTCCTCCCCTGGTTGGATGGTGGGATATGAGGCGATGATAAACTGAGTGGCGATGTGTGATGCGTAGTGGGAGGACCCACTACTAGCATCAATGGGCTAGGGTCCCCCGTAGGTGTGGCGGAGGAACCTAATGTAGGCATCGGTCGGCTAGGGTCCCCCGTCAATGTATGGGTCTGGCCCTGACGCAATAAATCGTCCATCGTGCGCAGTCGATCTCTTCTCTTGCGTTCTGACATATCTGTTTACATGATCATAAGACAAATAAATTTCACTAAATAACTATAAATCATTCCTACAATAGTAAACTTAAACATATTCTTAAATAAATTTTGGAAGGAAAAAAATGGACAATCCTTCATTGGTCGTGTAAGTCAATAGTATATCATTCAACGGTATCTCTAACCCAATTGACATCCTCATCACGTTGAACTACCACTTTTTGGTCAAGAACTTGCTGGGTAAATAAATCAATATCTGGCTCATCACATTCAATTTGATATACCACCTCCTTGACATTTTAACTGCAACTTGTCAGATAGGATCCATTGGATTTTTAACATAGTAAACTTGCTCAGCTTGCGAGGCCAATATGTAGGGTTCATTAATTATTCACTCATCTTGATATAACAAATTGTTGAAATTTACCAACGTAAATTGGTACTTATCAGCTTTAGTTCCACGAATTGGATCGACCCAATCACACTTGAACAATAAAAATTTTAACCCGTGATTATATATAATTTCAACAATATCTTTCAATTGGCCATAGTAATAATTAGCATCAACGAAAGAACAATCGACACCACTATTTTGTGTTGTTCGTTTCTCATCTACTCCTTTGATGCGAAACCAAAACCCATTGATGTCACAAGTTGTGTAACGTCGTGCCGTTATAAACGGACCATCAGCTAACTGTTTCATTTCATTGGTGAAAGTATCATCACTTGTTCGTCGTAAATTGTACACCTACATGAGTAATTCATATAATTATTGAATAAAACTGCATGAAACTAATATGATATTAACAAACTGAAACCCATACATTCATATCTATACGTACATAATTCTTGAACCAATCGTGAAACGACTGCAAAAGAGATTGTCGAATTTGATTATCTGTAGCACGAGGCATGTCATGTTTGAGCTCATCAATGTGCCTCCTGCGATGCAGAATAATACTTGGTAATGACAAGGTTGATTATCTAGACAGAAAACACACAACTTAAATCTATGAATGAGCATTGACTTACTGAATCAATGCCACAACTGATGGGGTGTTGAACAACACGAATCGATAAGCTTGAATCCACTTGATGTTATCCAGCTCAAACGGTGTGCTATCTGCAATAGGACCATCATTAATTTGTGAGGACCTTCTTAATTTGGTTTCAACATCATTAAGATATGTAGCACAAAAATTGGTGCACTCATCCATCAAATAACCCTTGGCAATCGATGCCTCTGGACGAGCACGGTTACGCACATACCTCTTCAATGTATTCATGTACCTCTCAATTGGATACATCCACCTGAATTGGACAGGGCCACCAAGCAAGGCTTCACCTGTTAAATGTATCATCAAGTGGACCATTACATCGAAAAATGACGGTGGAAAGAGTTTCTCCAGATGACACAGTGTTAGCGCAATCCTATCCTGGAGACTTTTGAAATCATCTGTACGATAAACTCTTGAACATAGTTGTCTGAAGAAGTTACTGACCTCAATCAATGGCTCAACAACATTCTTAGGCAAACAATTTCGGATTGAAATAGGAATTAATTGTTGAATGAGAATGTGATTGTCATGACTCTTCAAACCTTGTAAAGTCCTTTCCTTCATATTCACATGCTTCGGAATATTAGAACAATAGCCATCAGGCACCTTGATCCCCTTCAAACGGAGAAGAATGCCTCATTCTCATCTTTACTCATCGTGTATTGTGCAGGAGGCATGTATGCCTTATTGGACTCTCTCAATTGTAAGTGCAGTGATTTTCTCAATCGCATTTCCTGCAAATCACGACGAGCACTGGCATTGTCTTTAGACTTTCCCTTGACACCAAGAATAGTCCATAATATATTATCACACACATTTTTCTCAATGTTTATAACATCCAAGTTGTGCTTCAGTATGTTGTCTTTCCAGTACGGTAACTCATAGAAAATACTTTTCTTCTTCCAGTTATGGCTGCACTTTCTGTTTGCACTAGGAATAGAAGGTAATGGAGAGGCTAACAGATCTTGGAAATCATAAACTGTGCGTATTTGCTCCTGTTCGAGTTGTGATAACAAATCAACCCAGTCATTACCTATGGGGCTGAACTATATTCTCGAGTACCATCGAATGACACTTTGTCTCTTCGGAACCTATGTAATGGGGGTAGAAAACGTCTGTGACCAAAGTAGGCCCACTTTTTACTGTGTTTTAGCCAAGTTGACTTTTTGCCCTAGTTATAACTAGGACATGCATATTCCCCCTTCGTCCTCTAACCAGACAGATTAGCATATGCGGGGAAGTCATTGATTGTCCATAATAATGCAGCGTGAAGTTTGAACATTTTATTTCCTTTAGAGTCAAAAGTCATCACACCTTCGGCCCATAATTCATTCAACTCGTCAATCAAGGGCTGCATATAGACATCAATCTTATCCCCGGGGCCTCTGGGTCCATCAATAAGAGTGGATAGGATCAGGAAAGTTGCTTCATACAAAACTAGGGAGAAAGATTGTATAGAACCAACACCACTGGGTACGTACTATGATTGGCCCCAGTCATGGACCTGAATGGGCTAAAACCATCTGCAGCCAAGCCAAGCCGCGCACTACGGCTATCTAAGGCAAAGTCGGGGTGCCTCTTATCGAAGTCCTTCCATGTGAGGGAATCTGCTGGGTGAGTTAACTTCTCGTTCTCCCCACTATTCTCTGCATGCCATCTCATCAGTTTAGAAATTTTAGATGACATAAAAAACCTCTTCAGCCTTGGCTTTAGTGGAAAATATCGCACTTTCTTTACGGCAACAAGCTCCCACGGTTCATAACACTTCTCGAATTATTCTGACAATTTTGATCGACCCCGATGTCCTTCCACCTTGACGTCTGACACACAATACACACATCGAGGTGGGCATTCTCATTTCTAAACAACATACAATTGTTTGGGCATACATCCAAAGTCTCATATGTGAAGCCCAAGTTTTCAGTTAACTTACGAGCGTGGTAGTAGGACTCAGCTAGCTTTGCACCAGATGGGAGGACTCTGTGCAATAGCCGGAGTAGCACGTTGAAGGACGTAGCCGTCCACTGATTTAAATCCTTCAAGTGTAACAACGTGACAATAAAAGACAATTTACTGAAATTTGTACATCTAGGATATAATTCTGTCTGTGCATCATTAAGAATTTCAAAATACCTCAATGTTTCTTCATCAGCACCCGAGCGAGGATTACTTCCACCAACCCCATCAGTTTCACAGCTAATGTCTTCGGGTCCTAACCTGTATGCAATATCATTTAGCATTGCGATCATCGGATCAGGTGCCGTAACATCGACCTCCATCTCAACTCTTTCTTCTTG
>QLOD02000009.1:10891018-10901874 GCA_003260245.2 Sideroxylon spinosum
CTAAATGTTGTGTCAGAATAATCTTGCAAGACAGCCAATGGGAACTAATAAAAGAACAAATTAATCAAAGTTCACAACTCAGAATGCCCAACATACACAATGCAATATACACAGCCCAAATCAAAAAAAATTTCAGCCCATAAATATTACAAATTTATTTAAGCTAACAAATGAGAAACTAAATTAGAAACCCAAATCAGAAACTCCAACAGCACCGCCAAATCAGAAAAAGCAAAAGAAAATAAAAAAAATGAATAAATGAAAAAAAAACTTACTTGATCGATCTGCAAAAATGAGAAATAACAGATGGCCGCCAGTGGCTCTGGTAACCTCATTTCAGAGCAAAAAAAAAGGACAGAAGAAACACACAATCAGTACCACAACCGGTGTGTATATCTACATATATAGATATAGAGAGAGAAGACGAGAGGGAAAGAGAGAGAGAAGGGGAGAAGAACATATGGTTCTGGCGGGCGGCGGGCATTAGTCTCCGGCGGCAGCGGCAGTGGCAAAAAACAGTGGGTGCGATAAGGAAGCCAAACCCGCACAGGAGAAGAAAAAAGAGGAAGAGAAAGGGCGGAAGAGAACTTAAGGTCTCCCGCGGTAAGGCAGCGATGAAAATAATGGCGGGAGGAGGAAGGGAACCGCGGGAGAAGAAATGGTGGAAGACCGTGTGAGAGGGAAATAAAAGGAAGATCCTGGAATTTTTTTTGAGTCAGTAGCGACGGTTATAGCAACCGCTTCAGGCGGTCGCTAATACCTTTACCAGCGACCCCAGCAAGCCGTCGGCCGTGTTCAGCTTTCTCCAAATGTTATAATTTCTAGTAGTGCCATAAGTTTAGATGACCTAAGGCCGCTCATAAAAGCCGTGACCGCCACCTTGTCAATTGTCTCATCTACCTCGAGCAGCTTCTTATTGAATTTGCTCACATAATCCCTGAGGGACTTATTTTTCTTCTCCTTGATAGTCAAGAGTGGGTGGTAGTTCTTCTCTATCTTAGACTATCAGTGAAGTGCCCTACAAAGAGCATACTCAACTGGGTGAAAATTGTTGATCATACTAGATTTGATTTTATTGAACCACACTCTAGCAGAGCCCTGAGTGTAACGGGAAGGCTCTGCACATGATTTCATCCGTAACTATGTGTAAATGCATCAACGCATCGTAGGTTTCCAAATGGTCGAGCGCGTCTTTAGAACTATCAAAAGTGTCCACTGTAGGAATTTTCAACTTCAGTGGAAGTAGGCAATCCATGATTGCGTGTGTGGATCTGCTTATCCCTTCTTGAAATATTCTCTGATCTCTTTCTGACTACCTTGTTGTGCATGTGAGTAGCGTGGCTGTTCGCTCCGTTTTCAAGATGGACCATGCTGTTTTCTCGTCGAGACTCATCTTATTGCTCATTGGGCTCTCTATTATCAATGGCGACTCCATTACCCTCCCTGTTGTTTCCTCATTTACAGATTGGAGTCCTGGTAGTTGAACGTTCGATGCGATAGGGGCTTGTTGGAGTAGCACTTGGTTCTGGGCGATCAGAGTTTGCATCCAACCATGATTTCTGTAATTTGTCTCTTAACAGCGACTATCCTATCATTATTTTGGTTTTCCATTGATGGTCATTGAGTTATTGCTCCGGACCTAGTTGGAACCATGAAAAACAATAGGAATGTCATTCCCACATACAATGCCAATTTATGAATCAGTAAATTGGGAAATTCCTCTCCAGGTCACAAAAAGCAATCTGTGCTCGAGTACAATGGGGTTGTGACTGCCAAAAACCTCCAATACTTAATCACTAAATCAGGAATATAATTTGGTAGAATTTAGGTATATGAAAAATGTATCATATCTTAAAGGTTGATGGAAATCCCTTTATATATGCTTGTGAATGTGTTAGGGATAAGAAGGCAATCTATGAGGATCCTATTTGTTATGGAAATGGTTATCTTTTTGTATGTATATGTGTGCATATATAAATTAGTAAATAGTCTCATGATGTATATATATATGCTGCGAGGAACGATCAAACTCCATAGGACATTTCTTTTGTTCGAGTGTGAGAAATTGAAGCAGGAGAATGAAAGAGCAGAGTTAGGAAAGTTAGGAGTAGTTCTGTTATGGGCTCCGTTTGGAAACAAAATTTGGTAGCTCAGCTACCAGCTATTAGCCTTTTGGTTTTTTTCTTAAATGACTATATTTAGCCTCTTATATTTTAACCTTCTTTTATATATTTAAGGGTAAAAATATCAAATTAATAAAAAACTATAAAACTAGCTACTAAGAGCTAGCTTTTTTTCTTTTTCAAACACAAAAAAGTTAACTTTTTAATGGCAAGCTAGTATAGAGCTACAAAAATAGCTAGCCTTTTTACGTCCCAACCCAAGCCTAAGGCTCCGTTTGGTGTAACTGGTAGCTGAGCTACTATCTATTACCTTTTTGAGTTTTTTGAAAATGGACAAATTTATCTCTTACATTTTAATCTTCTTCTGAACGTTCAAGGGAAAAAAATGTCAAATTAACTACAAAAAATCTGGTTTTTTTTTTCTCTTTCCAAACACAAAAAACTAATTTTTTAGTAGCTAAGTACTAACCAGCTATAAAAAAACTAGCTTTTTTTACTTCCCAAACCAAGACTAAGTATAGGGTTTTTGAGAAGAAAAATATTAACCAATATATAATAATTGAGAATTATTAGATTTTCTAAATGAAAAAATAAGAATTTTATTTTACTAAAGTTTTGAATGACTTGTATCGAATAAATAAGTAAGTATATTTGGTATTAAAAAAAATATTATTCTCAACCCACCGAATATGTGCACACACATTTTTAAAGTATCCAATCCATCTAAGGTTTTTTCAAAATTTATGAAATCAAAAATTATCAACAAAAAAAAAAAAAATACAATATCAGTTCCCAAATCATTAAATTTTAATAATTAGGTAAAATCACCAAATTAAGATAATAAATTATGGATTACAATAAATTTGAGCCATTATAATTTGTGCAAAATGGAATAACATAACAGTGGTAATTGATGTATAGATGGATTAATATTTGTAAATAATAGTTCGACTTAGAGGCGGCTAACTTAGTGAAATTTATAAGACCTAAAGTGATGCATTTGATTATTTACTCTATCATTCTATAATTGCAAATTTATAACTAGTTTCAATTTGACAATTTTTGTAAGCATTTTTCTATATTTGTAATTTGAATTCAATGTTAGTTATGTAATTGTTTATTTTTTAATAAAATGTTAATTATATCTTTCAATTGATTTTTATTAGTTTTATCTATATTTATAAATTTTATAAAAAAAATTCAAAATATTAAAAAATAAGTCAAGGTAGTTAGTCTGGAAGAAGGAAAATTTTTTGACCCTAGTCCAACCGAACCTAACCCGGAGGGGCATCGGGCCAATCAGGGTAAGCCTACCCAATTACAAGTTAGAGTTAGATCAAGGGCCGAGTTAGATCAAGGGCCAAGTTAGACTTGATCCGATCCGACCTAATTACATCGCTATAATTAATGAATATCATAATCTTATAAATTTAGATTTCTCTGGATCAAATGTTAATCTCTTAGTATTTCTTTTTTTTCCTCTTTTGTTTAAAATAAAATTAAACAAACTCTAATCTAAGAAATGGTTGAATTCACTAAAATTTTTTTTAACTATTTTCAATTTGAGTCTTATCGGAATTCTTGAAAACTTACTTTGTCATCAATTTAAGAATATCAAAAATTACACTACAAATTATTAAAAAAAAAAAGATACAATCTATCTATTGTTGGGAGTCTGATTCGCCTGAGGTTTTTTTGTATGCATGTAAGCCCATCCCTTTGGGAGTATCCACATAATTCACACCATATCATATGAATCCTGTATACATTAAATGAACCATATCCATTTAAAAGGCTAAACCTTATAAGTGGTGACTCAGTCAATTGTATATTAAGATCTAACCTCTTTTTTTATTTATCCGATATGGGACTTAACCTTCACACATGTTCCCAACATTCTCCCTCGTATGAGTGAACCATGTATTGGGCTTTCCTCCCCCTCGATTCTTGATTCATGATCTTTTTACTCTTCAATATTGATTTAATTAACCTTGGACTTTTTCATCGCACAACTTCATCAATCGAGAACCATTTCTTCTTACTTCATCGAGAGCCTCCATACAACGAGCTCGTCTACATTTGCTCCATCGAGAGCCTCTTTGGATTTTTCTCAATCCATCGAGAGTCTTCGTGTAAGCCCACCGAATCTGCTTTGGGTTTGCCTAAAGATCATTAGCCATCAGCTTTGATACCATTTGTTGGGAGTCTAATTTGAGGTCTTCCTCCATGTACGTAAGCCCAACTCGTTAGAAGTATCCATAGAGTCTACATATCATATGAACTTAATGTATATTGAATGACCCATATCCGCTTAAAAGGCTTAGTCTTGTAAATGGTGAGCCACCCAATTGTATATTAAGGTCCAACATCTTTTTTTATTTATCCAATATAGGACTCAACTTTCATACTTGTTTCCAACATCTATATATTATATTTATATTTATAATACTATAAAAAGGATGAATTATTGTAAAACTTTTGTTTTTTTAACTATTTTACCCTCATCTTGTGATACAAACCCAAATAAATCATTCTTCTCCACAATTGTAACATTTATGGAGAGTATTAAAAGCTGAATAATTGTGAAGTTTTTTTTTTTTCTAACATCCTCGTTGATCTTCCACCTTCCTTCCATAATTGTAACATGGCTAAAGAGTTGTGAAACTTTCTTTTTGACTATTTTACCCTCATCTTATGAGACAAACTTTAATATATCTTTTATCCTTTTTCCCCTCTTTTGTTTTCACTGACCTTTCGATCTTCCATAACGATAACATTATAAAGAATATTATAATTTATATTTTTAAGGAGAATGTTGTATTTTGCTAGTGAAACGATGAAAATGTTGTCACAAAAATGTGTATTTATAACTATAGTCATGGTGGTAATTGGAATAGTTGTAGCCACTTTTCGTACAACAGAGTGCGATATGTATTTATAGTTATAGTCATAGTGGTAATTGAAATTGCAAAACTATTGCAAGTACCCAATTTGAATAACCTTTAAGAAACAATCTACCCTCAAATTTACAAATCCCACTCTGAAAATAAATGCTTAAGTTTGTAGAGTAATGACCAAAAATAAGCAAACAATTCACAATACGTACCAGATTGTTGATTAGGGTAAGAACTCTTTTGAATCAAATTAAAAGAGAAAACAATCTCGGACCCTTGATGCGGATCAAACAAGTGACTTTACTATAATCAAAGGTTGCAAAGAACTTATCCAAGAGATTACAAGTTCACCCAATCAATTATTCTATTGATCTACTTATACTCGATATCTCTTTCCTTGATTGCTAGACATCCACAAATGCACATTTTCCGTAAAGTTTCGATCTACTGCTACTGCTGTAGAAATGATTTGTCAATCTAATAGACAACTCTAGATTTAAGATTCAAAAACATATGATTTTTGCCAAAGAAATCTGAACAACAAGCTTGGAATCAAGATGGGTTTTTGCCTCTTACGTATTTTTCCTCTGAAGAATTTATAAGTTTTGGTTTAGGGAAAAGTGGCTATGTCAAAAGGACATTTCCTTGCATTTAAACTGGAAGATTTAGGATTTAGAATGAACCGGATTACAGTACAAAAACATAGGCTGAAATTTTACAGCTTTCGCAGATAGGTCATGGGTGCGTGGTGCATGTGGTATGCAAGCGAGGCATACTAGAATTTACATCTTTTGAATAGAATTCTGCACCAAATTTCCACCTTGTTGCATTTAACTCAACTTGTGCACTTCTATAGAAGCTCATACAAAATAACCCAATAACCTACTGAGTATTTCACATACCCATTTTCTTCCAAACATCTATAATGATAAATAGAAGTGTTCAAACATTCTTTGGCCAATGTTTACTCACTTATTTTGAATTTCATGACTCATTAGACAATATTGTGATATTCTAAACTATAAAAAATAAAATTTAAAAATAAAGTATTTGTTCGATAATTGCCAACACAAATAAGTCCTATATAAAACACTAACAGTTACTAGAATAGTTGTAGCAAATTTGCACGACAAAGGGTAGGGGTGGCTCATTGCAATAGATTTTTTTGGACACTGACTCAATGCTAACGATATCTTCGCTCTCTTTTTGAATTGCAGGTTTGCTCTTGTATTTTTTTGAAATTGTTTATAATTATGATTTTCATCATTTTTATTTGCTTGTAATTATTTATAATATTAATACACTTTTGATGCATAGGATTAACTTATATATGCAAAAATACATGCAAATACGAATGCATATGTATATATAAGAATTCGACATGCAAGTTTGCTCTTGTATTTTTCTCAAATTGTTTATCATCATGATTATCATTTTTGTTTGTTTGTAATTATTTATTACTTTAATGCTCTTTTGATGCAAAGGATTAGCTTATATATGAAAAAATACACATATGTACATATGCATATGTGCATATCAGAATTTGACTTGCATGTTTACTTTTGCATTTTTCTTAAATTATTTATTATCATGATTATCATTTTTATTTGTTTGTAATTATTTGTAACTTTAATACTCTTTTTGATGCATAGGATTAGCTTATATATGCAAAACTACACACATATATGTATGCAAATGTATGTACGGATAAAGTCCAACTAGCTTATAAAATCTTCTAGACTTTAATGTAAATCACATTTGAAAAAATAGTTTCTTCTTATTTCATAAAAAAATCTGAACTTTTTTTTTTTTTTTTATTATTATTAAGTAATTTTGTAGAAGTATTTCTAATTGTAAAACTGTTTTTTTGGGTAGAATGAGACTATATATATATAATAATAATAATAACTAGATTAGTTGAATAAGATTTGGTGTGAATTACAACTTCTTAAATTTAGTCAGCATAATCTTCCCTGTTTATTTTGTGTGAACCATGTGGTTAAGATTTTTAAGTAATTCTGAGCAAAATAATATCATAATAACAATAAAAATAATAATAATATAAAGGAAAAAGGAAAACATTTTGGAAAAACACAATTTACACTCTTACATGTTTTTATTTTTTATTTTTGTCAAACTTACCTCATCTTTTAATTGTTCAATTAAAATTTTAAGATTTTAATTTATTGTAATGACAACAATTCGTAACCAATTTTTTGGTAAATAACCATATGTGAATTTTTTATTGGATAAAAATGTAACGAGTAAATTATATTTTGTACCCGTCAACTTTATCTAAAATTTCACGTCAAGGTCTGGATTCCTTTTTGCAACAATGAAGGGACTAAACATTTTTTTTTTGGGATAACAATTAGGGTTTCGAAGATCATTTTGCCTCTAGAAGTTAACTAGTCAAAATTGAGAGTACAAGGGCTTTAGGGGCAAAATGGTCATATAAGTTTTTAATTGTTAAAAAAAATCACAAATCCTGAAATGGGATTCTGGATAAAATTCAGAGACATAAAATTCAAAAATAACATTTAACAAAATATTTTCTAATAGAAGCTCAAGGAGGACTGACATTGGAATATATAAATTAAAAATTCATATTCTTAATTATATAAATTAAAAAAAAAAACTCAAGCCTTGAATTGGAATTAATATTTGACCAAAAACTTACCGTGTAAATTATAATTTACATAAAATATATTTTTAAAATTTTTTTCCAAAAAATTATGCAAGAATATTTTTGGAATTGTTTTTATTTGAAATGATTGCATACAATAAAGAAACGTCATTATCTTTATCATTCTGATTAGAAAAAATTACTTATATAACACTACATTTAAAATAACATAAACAAAATTATTAGAACGTATGAAATAAAATGGTAGAAAAAAATTGGTAGAAAAGGTACAATAAAAGTACAAAGATTTGACATAGAGGTGATAGGTGATAAATTTGATTGGAAGATAATACCAATTTTTTGTAACTTTTGATAACTTTTGATTTTTTTGTTGTGATCAATCAGGACCGTTACTTTGCTACTGTAAAGTTAATCTAGGAATACAATTTTCTGGGAAATTACAACCTGTGACGTCATCGTGAGCCGTGAATTTCACATTCTTGTTTGTTTGTTGATGGCTTGCGTGGATTCCTCTTGCAGAAGGTTTTTCTGGTCACCGCAATGCCGGTTTATAACATTGGTTTGCCGATGGAGCATTTGGTAGGAGCAAGACATGTACAAACTTCATCACGTTGCTAGAGTGTTTGGAGATTTTCTCAAGCTAGATGGAGGACGAAAGGTATTGGGCAGTCACTACACCTCAAATCATTAACGTGGCATTTGATTGATTTTTTTTTAGTTTTTGTTTTGTGGTACCATTGTAAACGTGTTAAAACTCTCAAAATAAAAAAACAGAAAATGTTTAGGTTTCATTTGGTTCGGTTTTCTGTTTTCTATTTTTTATTTTTGTTTTTCATTTTCTGTTTTTAGTTCATTTTTTATTTTATATTTTTTAAAATAAAGAAAATAGTTTAAATATAGTTGATCACTTGTGTTTTCAAAATTTGTTTTAGAAAAGAAAAAATGAGTTTACACATGAAATGAAAAATAACAAAAAGTCATTTTGAACTTTTTCAATCGAAAACAAAGAAAATCTCAAAACAAGGAAAATAGAGCATTTTCTGTTTTTTTGTTTTGAAACTTTTAACATATAAAACGAAAACAGAAAACAAATCAAATGCCACCTTATTTTGGATTGAAAACGCTCAAAATGAGTTTTTTTTTTTATTTTTTATTTCACATATAAACTCATTTTCTATTTTCTAAATAAATTTGAAAATATAAGTGACCAAATCCATTTGAACCGTTTTCTTTGTTTTCAAAAGTGACCACTTAGCCCTCTAGATAAATGCTCCTATGAGATGATGAAAGGAATAATGGACTCAGGATCGACTCAAAGGAAAGTCGCCCCGCAGATATTAGTTCAAATCTAATTCGTCTAATGAAAAATAAATTAAAAACAGAAAATAGAAAACAAAAATAGAAAACAGAAAAACAAACCAAAACAAACAACTGATTTAAAATTGTTTGCTAATAATAATTAATATTAATTTGTTTGTTATTGAGAATAATAATGAGATTTCTCCTTCAACCTTACATCCCATAACTTGTGTTTTTGTAAATATTCCCTTTATTTCGGGATTCGAATTTTCTACTAAATCATCCAAAACTTCATTCTTCCACTTTGAAGTTTTCTCTAAAATGTGATCAGAAGATATAAATTAAAAAGCAATTTAATATGGAAAAGAAATAAAGATATTGATATATTTTTTATTTTTTTATTTAAATATATAACAAAACAATGTACAAGTGTGATACGCAGGTGCAATGTAACTAGTTTTAATAATTGTCTCTATGATCAATCATGTCACAATAGATTTATTTATATATTTTTTTAGAGTAGGGGAGAGATAATTCAGGATACAAATCTATTACTTGAAAAAAGTAATCAAACCCATAAAATAAAAAATAAAAAATAAAAAATAAAAAAAGGTAATCAAGATTGGAGATTATAATTAAAAAATTGAACTTGCGACCATCAAAAAATTCCCAGTACATTTTGCGCGGAAATCCATTGAATTGGATTCCACTTGTTTATTCAGTACCATTGTAAACGGTGTATTTGTTTCTTATGCTGCTATGCATTTGCTTGCCTAAGGCACCATTTGAAGGTACGTTGTCGTTGGAGGACTAAACGTTTGGCACATCCAGCTCTTACTCATTCGCAACACATTCACTAGCCACTGCGAGTCAACGATTATTGAGGACCAACTAGTTGCCAATACACAAAGGGAGGCTTTTATTGAAGGATTTGGGGGAACTAATATAGTAATCCAGTTAGTTCGGTGACTTGTTATGGGGAGTTATAAAATTAAAATTTAACAATTCAAATGTATTCATGTAAATTTTGATCTAGATCAAATTCGTCAGATTCAAATCCAATTATAATGGATTCGATCCAGATTTAAAAATAATGAGATCTGATTTGTATAATTCAGTTTAGATTCATATATTTAATGAATCTAACTTATTTTGAAAAATAATTTTTTTAAATTATAATCTCATAAAATAAAAAATATATATTTTATTTAAAAATTATTATATACACACATATAATTGTTCCCAACTATATACAACACTTATATATGTATAATATTTATTTCACTTTTCTGGTAAAAATATGACTACAGGTGAAATGCAGCACCATAACAACTTTCAGTGAATTCAATGACAAGGGAAGGAAACGACTCCCCATTTGGCTTGATCACCACTGATCATCATGAGAACTTTTTAGTCGATGACTTCTCTAGTTTTCCGAGTTTGGAAGTTCACTAGAAAGCTGAACTCAATGAATGTTCGATTCGACTCGTCTAGTAGTCGAGACAATCTCTCACCAAATCGTATATATATTATAATTATATATAATTATTTGTATATACTTCATATACATATATAAAGTAGAGTAAAAGAATTAAAATGATTGATTTTACTCTATGTAAATTTTTAATTTTTAAATATTTAATTTTTGAAAATAATGAATCTAACAGATCATTTGCATTCAAATCCATTTATTCTTGAATCTAATGAATCTAAATCCGTTGGGTCACAAATTTGTTGATCTAAAATTATTAGATCTGGTCTGGATCGAATTTGGACTAAATCCAACTTGTTGATAGGCGTACATTCATGGGCCCAATTTTTTTTTTTTTTAAGTTAAAAAAAAGTGTGAATCCAATTTCAGACCTTAATGTTACCGACACAGTTTCCTATGTC
>QLOD02000009.1:10913739-10933313 GCA_003260245.2 Sideroxylon spinosum
AAAAAAAAAACTACTTTATCCATTTAGACCTAAACCCCACCCCATTTAAAAAGATAAATTAAGAACACTCAATTTACATAAACGTATACTTGTTCAATATCTAAGTTGCATACCATCCTAGACAGCATATTTCCAATTGGATTACAAAGAAGGTTCTAATTCTACTGCCATGCTCAGAAATATTTGAATGGGAAAGCTAGACTTGAGCCTTAATGACCACTATTGGAAAGGAGCAAAAAAATTCAAAGGTCCTTTTTTTGTCTTTTGTTTCGCCTTAAACCAGTAGTTGTTTCTCAAATTTCTAACTATTGTAAGGTGAAGAGAAGTAAAGCTCCATTCAGAAATCATAAATTCTTGCCTAACTATTTCCTAATAATTTAGCCTTTACATTTAACCAAGTAAGCACAAGAATACATGTTATTGGAAATCCATAGTATACATGAGCGAATCTATGACCATTCAGAATCAATTAGCATTGTTAAGTTACCGAGAAAATGTAAGAAAAGGAGTTCCGAAAGAAAAATTTCTGAATCGAGAACAAATCAACTGAGACCCAGCAAAAAGAAGTAGCCAATCAGACGATCCACATCAACTCAATTTAAATGGCAACAGGTTTCAATTATTAAAAGAAAATTAAAAACAAGAAACGTGACAGCTTGATTTTTATTTTCTTCTCATGGCTGTCGTTTCTCAGCAGCCAAACAAACAAACAAACACACACACACCTGTGATGGTGCCATGAACAACAGTACCGTTCTTCAGCTCAATCGACACGGTCTCGTTGTTCAACTTCATTAGAAACCTGATCATTTAAAAAAAAAAAATTAACATTGGCATTCCTAAGAAATTACAAGGGAAATAACGATAATAATAACAAGAATGAAAGCGATAAAAGGAAGGACCTGACGAGCTTCATTGCTGGCTAGAAGAGGAGGAAGAAGAAGAAGAGACCCAAATGCCAGCTACGGTTTTGCCAGAAGAAAGCCACCGGGGTTTAGGGCATTGGTGTCGTCTGGCCTCTTTAGACTAGTGATACCACAACACGGCGTCGTTCGAGGCTGTTCCTGTGATTCACTGAAACTTCCCCGCCTAGGAAGACCTAGGTTCTAATGTCAGATTATTATTATTATTTTTTTCCATTTTCTTAGAGAAAAAGAAAAAAAATCGCTAGATACTATTCTAAAAAAAATTAATTGGTAAAATTTTGTTAGCACTATAATAATATTGTTTAACATTGGATAAAAATACAATATCATAATATGATTTCTATCAACCCGTGACATCATTTTACTGTTTTTATTTAGGTAAAACTGCATTATGATGTTGTAGTTTCTAATAACTTCCACTCCCAATTTACATTTTCAATTTGAGCAGAAATCGTATTATGATGTTATGATTTCTAAAGATAAGAGCCTGTATAACCATGTTCAATACTAATAAACAAAAATAATGTAACTTGTTTAGTAAAGTCAATTTTTTCAAAATACCACAAAATATTAAATATCTCATAGAATCAAAATCAATGTTCTGGTTACATATAGGTTTACTTGTCAACAACTTTGTTTTAATGGTTGTGGTTTTGTTGGTGTTTTATCATTTGAGTTACATGTAGGTTAAATTCAAAAAGTTTGATAAATTTGTCATGCATGTTAATTGTTTGAATTGATTGTGTGTAATGTCAAGAGAATGTCTTTAAATGATTTTAAGACTGTTTAACGAGACTGTTTTGACCAAAATTAGACTATGGAATGAAAATGATTTTGAAACTAAAGGAATAAAGTATGAAATTTTGAAAATTTGAAAATCTATTAATTAGTGTATGTACGGTTACGGTTGCTGTGTACAAATGTATGAGCTCTACCTTTTAGTTGTTATTTTTACTTATTCTGCTCAATGTAGAACTTTATTCGAACCCATCAACATATAGGTGTCTGTTCGAATGCACGTTTGAACTACTGTATTTTATCCTACATGTTATTGTTTGAATTGTAATTTACAGATGTCATGTATTCCGTAATTTATACACTGATTATAAAGATTAAGGTAAATGATTATTATACTTGTTTTATGATTATGATTTATGTTGAAATTTCTTTGATTTCCTCCTAAAATATGCTTTTCTCTCTTTTATATAGCAAGATTACTTGGTGGAATCCAAGTTGGTTAAGAGACCTCCCACCTCATACTAGTTTGTTGTCATTTCGAGTTATATTGCCAATTGTTTTATCTGAAAAACCTCACAAACTATGTAAGTTCTTAACACCAGATCGATCTATTAAACTTCTAGTTTGTTCCTCAATTTTTTTTAAAACTAGGTTCTCTATGGTCAAGTTTACAAGTAAAAAACAAAATTTGAAAGTTTTGATCACCTGTCACAAACACAAACTTTGAAACAGTAGGTACTGTTGACATGCTTAATAGTTTCAAGCAAAGCCATTTTTGGTCATAAAGCCAAGAATTTTATGTATAAGAACCTTTGGATCATCATGCTTTATTTCATGAATAAATAGAATGATTAAGAATCCATTTGTCATTTTTCATAGAGTTTTTTGCCCTCTATTTTCGTGAAAAATAATAGATGAATAGTTATTTGATGAAAAAATACAAATATTGATAATAATAAGGATATTTATAATTTTAATCTTGATTAAATAGACAAAGCGAGTTTAATGTGTTATTCGCAATAATTGCATTAACTTGATTATCTTTAGATAGTAGTAGATAAAAACAATACTTGTAACAAATCCTATTAAAATCAAAAAATGTGGACCTTCCTACAAATTGGTTAGCTTCCTTTCATTTTGTTATATCATCCTTCTTATACGTAAGTCATTTGTAGTACCTAAGAAGTCACAAAAGCGCTTGAAAACGCTCAAGCATTGAATCAATATTAAATTGGAGGATGATATCAAAAATTTATATTTGTTTATAAACTCTTTTAGCGAGTGGGTAATACTTAGAATAACTCTTTATGATAATATATAGTTTTTTTTTAACCCGATATATATATCTACATAGATTAGCTGCCCCCACAAAGTAGAAGAAGCTTTTTTAAAAATCAAAGAAAAAACTCATTCTTCTATTAAAATAATGTATATTATAATATTTCCTACATCCTACAAGTGTCTTTTATTGAAATAAAAATCAATTGATCAAATTCATGGGTAGACTCGAAGGATATTAGTTGTAAAAGTACTAACAAGGTTGATTTAATTTAAAAAGAAACTCCGATATATAGAGAAAGTCTCACCCTTAAAATAACATTATAAATAAAATAGTCTAAAATAGATTTTTAATTAGAAATTGTGAACCACCCTTTTCAACCATTCCACTTTCCCTTGGACTAATAAGTGGAAGAACTCTATTCAAAATTTTAGTTTATCCATAAGAAAAAGCATTTAAAATTTGTAATTGTCTGTTAATTTAACTAAAAATCGTACTAAAACAAAATATTTTTTTTCTAATTACCAAAAAAAAAAAAAAATTTTTTTTCAATGAAAAATGATTTTATAACATAACGAATAATTCATTTTGTATTAAACATAAGAAACATTAGAATTATATAATAAATCAATGGAAAAAAATAATAAATAAATTAATCAAATTCTGAAAAGTTTCATAAAATGCTTATTTATGAGTTAAAACTTCTATTTGTCCATATTTCGAGAGCCTTATCTTCTAATTATTAACATGCTTAGCTTGAATTAGAGGTAATCACATTTAGATTTGGGTGAGAATCATACATGAGTGCATAGACTATATGTTTTTCCCAAACCCTGCCTAGTCTAATATTTCATGTTATTATGAAATTTCAAGCCTGACCCAAGAACAATGTGTAAATCCAAGTCCTTTCTTAAACCAAATAAATATATATTATATAAAAAAAATATATTGCATTTTATAAAAAAAAAATTAAATTATATAAATTATATTGATTACTTAAAGGCAGGTTGGATTGAGCTTGAACACCTACACATAAACATAAGTTTGGCCCAAAAAAAATTTAGGCCTAATTTTTTGTCCGAACTCATACAATGAGCAGCAATTTCTCTATTGTCCACGATTGCAATTTCACAGTTGGCTGCTTGTAATCTCTACAATGAAGTGTTCGTTTGAGAACAAGTACTTACTCGATTTTTTTTTCAAATAATCAAAATTATCTTTTTATATTTTAAATTTCTTTTAAATCATCAACGATAAATGTGTCAAATTAACAAAAAATTTAAAAAATAACTACTAAAAAGTTAATTTTTTCCAAGCACACACATGCACACAAAAAAAAAAAAAAGAAGAAATTAATTTTGTAGTAATTAGAGTTTTCAATAACTAGTTATAAAAAAGCTAACTTTTTTGCTTTCCAAACACAAATTATCGTTTAATTCAATTTTGTTTGTAGGCCGCCTTGATACTATTTAAATTCAATTCATTTAAATTGGCCATTTACACTATTAAGAAGCAAGCAAATACAAGGATTGGGTAAAAAAAAAAAAAAACAAAAGCAACAGTATGGTGGTGACAACAGAAAAGAATTTACATGAATTTATATCCCATGTTTGTCTCCAGGTGGATTCACCTTTATTATGAAAGGATTTTGATGATCCAAAGGTCGCTTTTGATTGACTCTATCGTAATATATTTTCTTGATTTTTCAAAAGTATTAACTCTGGGTATGGCAAATATATGAGATACTTATATTTGTTCCACCCATTCCAAATATAGAAACAGAATTAGAACAAAATCTACCAGAATTTTCGTATTAAGGAACAACTTGACCAATTAAGACTGAATATGAAAATTATATTTATTGACTCGCAATTGTCACACCTAAAAATTAAACCTTATAAAAAGAGAGAGAGAGAGAGAGAGAGAGAGGGGAAGAGTAACAAAAGCAACGACAATGGCAGCAAGGAGGAGGAGGAAAAGAGTAAGACGGAAGGTAGATGACTAAGTGAGTGAGATTTCCATTGACGATAAAGGCCGTCGACGCCAAGGCTTGCAATGGTTGTTGTCGTCGGTGCCATTGTTGGTGATTTATTGTTGCCTCAACCACGCCATCGCCTAAGTTCCCTCATTTTTAGTTAGTGCATGGCCCTCCTCCCCCTTCCAATTTAAGCAAACTCCCTTTATGCGTGTTACGTTCGTTTATTTATCTATGAAACATACATGTGTGTGTATATGTATTTTCACTTTGCAGAAATTCAATTCAACTTCAGCTTTTGGTTCCCTATTCCGACTTTTTTTTAGCTTTATTCTTTTTATTTTTTCAATCTGCTTCTTTTAAAAAACTCTTCCATCTCCCAGCTCCGGCTCCCATCAGAATCTCACCGTTGCCATGTGGCATATCAGAGGATTGGAGGGAAAAAAGAAAAAAAAAGTATTTGATTGAGGCTGAAAATACTAAATGCCAGAATTGCATTGCTTAACGATTTTAATTTTTTTCTTATCATCTAACGGTTCTGATTTAATTTAATTAAAATTAATTTCAAAATAAAAGTAGAAGTCAAAATGTAATTAATTGAGTGCAACCAACATAGAATCAATGCAATCAATGCATTTCAGTAACTAAACATTTTTGTACTTCTGTCCCACCGTGCTCGAATGCAAATGCAACAAAAGCCTAATTAAATCTTAAAGAAATCGAGGGGGTCTGTAGTTGCTTTTAAACTTCAAGAACATAAAATTAAATCAATAACCCTTTAATTTTTTTAAGGGATAAAGGTTAAATGATGAAAAAAATGAGAATAGAGAAAGTTTTAAATGATGGAAAAGAAATGAGGAAAGTTTTAATGTTTTCTCTATTGATTGGTTTACATATTTTAAAGATGAAAATTGCATTTTTAAATTGAAAGATCAAATCAAGTTCTTATTGATTGAATAACAGAGATTTAACTTTAGATCTCTAAAGTTTAAAAGCTATTTCAAACCCCTTTTAATCTGGGTGGAGATGCACATCATTAAATCACCACTAAATGATTTGGACCATTAAATAATCATTAAATTAAGAAAATCAAGTTAAATCAAAACTATTAAATCATTTGAAGTTAAGAATCGATATTAGTTGAAAAGATTTTTGAAGTTAAAAGTTTAGGTAAATTATATTTAGGCCCTTGAACATTTGGATAATTATACTTAGACCCCATCAACATCTAAAATTTAAAGATACATCCTTTATTTTGAAAAGTTGCTAACTTTGATTGCTTTGTTAGTAGTCTGTTAGGGTTTTAGTTAAAATATGATATCAGCTAAATTTTTTTTCAATATACCAAATTTATCCTTTAATGGACTAAAATCGAAGTAGGCATTAACTTACACCATGAACTTAACCAACAGGATCACCGATTCACCCATAACCACGTCGGACTTAACGATCCATGAGAATGGTTTGCTATTGTTTTCGACCCACAAGCTCGATGTTCAGGAGTTAAGTTCATTTTTCAGTAGAGTTTTGGACAGTAAATGTAGGGGTCCAACGATGTAGATGCAAGGAGAAACAGTTGAGGTTGTAGCCAAAACCTTGTGCTCGAATTCATCGAAGGAGTTGAATACGATTGCGTGAGATTTGAGGTTGTTTTGTCTATCTTCTAAACATCTATTGAAGGCAATGTCTGTTAGACTTGTGTTACTTTTATGTCCTTAAAAGCATGATTTGTAATAACATTTGATTTTTTTTGCTAATAAAATATTTTATTCATTTATTGATGTCTCTTATATGGAAAGTATATGATTTAAGTATTGGGCATAAAATATCAATACAGAAAGATTTGACTCACAAGTTTTTATGAATAGAAGTAAATTCACAATTCTTAATGAAATGGGTATTTCGTTATGTTAAAACTGAAATTTTTCTACTTTTGTTAGGTGATTTGTCTTAATCACTAAAGTAGGGACTTTGAATGGAAAAATTAATGTGTATATATGATATATATATTGAATGGACTATTATAAATTATGATCTAGTTTAATAAATGTCACATTCATGAATTAAATTTATTTACGTTATCGTGGTGTGAGACGTGTATAAATGGTCAAAACCTCGATGGCTTGGAGATTTAATTTCATGAATCATGGGAACATATACTTACAAGATGGACTCTATTTTTATGCTTACCTAAGCTATTTATTACCCTTGATCATTAAATCTATGGTTGTAGTTTACTCAATAAATTGTTTATTGGATAATAATATTTATTAGTAAATTATTTACAAATATAGAAACATTAAGAATGATCAAAGTTTGGATAAATAGTGACTTAAGGTTAAACATGTAATTTAAGATGCTTGACATTTAATATTAGCCTAGCTTAATTATGAGCTTAATGGAGGGTTAATTAAGTGAATATTATTTGTTTAAGACCAAATTCATTTTATTAAAAGGTGTTTTAATTAAATGAGTTTTAACATGGCTAATTGGAGTGTAGCTCAGGACTTTTAGTGGAATAGCCTGGGGTTAATTTAAAGGCTGATGGAATGTCATGAGATGACAAGGCCCAAATCTTTTAAATTGGAGCTAGAAGTCCATGAGCTTTCAGTCCCCAAACTAGCTCAATTTTAATCTTGATGGACTTAGGTCAAGTTGGCTTAGGATTTAGCTTTTTCGGTTAAAAAAAAGATTATAATATTATATGGATAAAACATATATCAGATCAGATGATATGGTGGTTGAGAGATTTTCTCATATACCTTATCTTCAATAATCTTATACACGTTTAACTAAGATAATATACCAGTATATGAGAGAGTGGATAAGAGATTCTATTAACAGTTAAGAGATTTTCTCTAATGTATATATCTTTTTCTCTCTTTTATATATACTAAGGTGAAGCCACAGAGACGATATACATGACCACACACAAACCATCTAGAGACTTTCCACTGCACTTCTGCCAATTTTGGAAACCTTCAAGTTTTAAATTGAGGTATTTTTCTCCTTTTCTATGCCATGAAAACTAACAATGTCTTCTGGGTCTGTGGATTGGACGAATAGGTATACTAGGCCCATACCGGAGACACTGAGTAATTGTTCTCAATTGGTTTCTCTTGATCTCAGTTTCAATTATCGCAATCGGGGACAATCCCTGCTAGTTTGAGCAATAACTCCAATTTGAATTGGATTCCGTTATCTAATAACAAGTTGACGGGAGGTTCAAGCCTCAAACTCAGGAACAACTCAATCAGTGGAAGCAATATAGTAGTAGGTTGCTCACGGGGAAGAGTTATATTTACATCAAGAATGATATAAGCAAGTAATTCCATGGAGGAACCTACTTGAAGGTTGCTTGGAGTCTAGTTTTGATTCTACCACATCTACCATAGTCGGTGGCAAATGTATATATATGCTCTATATATATATTTTATAGTAGAAAGAGAGAAGATGAAAGAGAAGGTTTTTTTTGTAATTAATTAATTAAGTTAGGAGTAAATGTGTCTCCACAATAAAATTTTAACGGAGTTAGTGTTTAAACTAACAAAACAGGGTTGGAGATTAGCAATATTTCAAAATAAGAGATGTTTGCAAATTTTAAATATTGAAAGGTCTATGTGTAATTATCCGAATGTTCAAGAAGACTTGGTGTAATTTACCCTAGAAGTTTTTGTTTTTTGCTTTTTTTTGTAATTATTACCCTAGAAGTTTTGGTATATTTATGGATGAAAACAAATATTAGAGGTACTAAAATTTTTGAAGTTCAAATACATATATATTTGGTGAATCCTTATCAGCAACAGAATCATATGAGATATATGTGACTTGTTTCATATACAGTTTAGTTATAATTTTAGAAGTATACTTATGTTTGTCTATAAGATTTTGATTCAAGTTTACGCTATTAGTGCTAACGAGACGTAAAAAGAATTATAAATATATTTATTGAGTATGAGATATGTTTCAAATATATTTTTAATGGTAATACTTGCAAGAATCTTAAAGTTTAGGAATTAAGTGTGTATAGATATGAGTTTAAGAAGCATAAGTTATTTTGGTAATTATATTAGGAAATATCATATATATTTAGAATAAGAATGCATAACGGAAGTTAGTTATGGCTTTGAGAAGTTAAAAATAATGAGTTATAATTTTAGAGATGGATCTATATAATTTTAACGTGTAATAAATTATACTTTCGAGAAAGATTGCTAAGGTTGAACGTAATATGAAATGGAGATTTTTTTGAAAATTTTGGTGTGATTGGTTGAGAGGACTATTTAGACACTAGAGGATATGTGGAGTTCATATGTGTTGGAGTGGAAATGTAATTACGATGTGTAATTGGTCTTGGTAGAGTTTGCCTATAATAATAATTATTATTCGCACTTGGGAGTAGCACCGTATAAGGTTTGGTATGGTAAGAAGTGTTTGAAGCTGGGGAGAGATAAGTTTTGAGTCCAGTTTTGTAGAGGATGCAACTCAAAAAATTATTGTTATTCACCAAACTTTTAGTTATGCAAAGTTGCAAAAACAAAAAAAGTTAAGCTGATAACAAAAAAAAGTGATTTAGAATTTCAAGTTGGTAATTAATAAGGCTTTTTTGAGGGTATCAATTTAAAAATAGGTAATTAGATTTGGGAAGAAAAGAAAGTTGAGTTCGCATTTCATTAGACTAATTGAGATTTTAGGAAGGATTAAAACAGTGACATATCGAATAGTTTTACCGCCTAAGTAATTCAGAGTCATAACATTTTTATGAATTGATGTTTAGAAGATATGTGCATAGTCCAAACCATGTGATTAATTATGAGTCACTACAGATCAGGAATGACTTATCATATGAGGAATCACCTATAAAAATTTTGGATATTAGAAAGATTGTGTTTCAGAATGCAGTAATTCAGTTTGCTAAATTTTTGTGGGATAGCCATGCTGTTGAAGGGGTTGCATGGGAGCGCGAAGAGGAAATGACAGGAAAATATTCAAATTTATTCACATAACACTTGAGCTAAGTTTCAAGGACAAAACTCTTTTTTAACGTGGGAGAATGTTATAACCTAGATTTTTAATTATTTATTTTATTTATGGATATATTATATTTTTATTATGTAATTAGTTGAGTTTATCATATTCAAATTGTTAATTTATTTTTGGATAAGTGTAGACAATTAGATGTTTTAAGGAATTATTTTTATCATTGACATTTGATTGAATGTCCACCGTAATTTAAGTGGGCATAGTGGCACTTGATTAAGGAACTTGTTATAAATAGGGGTTGTATTAGATTAGAGTTTTATTATATTATGTATGAAAAGAGAGAAGAGGGGGAAAGGGAGAAAGGGAGATAGAGAAAAAGATTGTTGTAGGTGAAAGGTAAAAGAAATTCAAAGGTTAGTATTGATTATTTTTTTCCTTCACTGAAATAGGGTTTGATGGAAAATATGAGTGGGTATATTTATATATGTGTATATATTAGGTGTGGATTTTAGAAACAAAAAAGGGGGGTTTATGCCACTGCACAGCTCTTTGTGATTGTCGAATCTGTGTGTGTGTGTGTATATATATATGATTTATATAAACTATAGTGTGTATATATATATGATTTATATAAACTATAGTAATTAGCAAAATGTAATATATAAATATAAATTTACTGAAGGGTTAGTTTGATGGATTCGGACTTGAGGGATATGTGAGTATACATATATATGTATATACATTACAGAGTATATTTGATATGTTAAAAGAAAAATCAATAAAAAGATGATTGTGCAAACAATTTGGATAGTACTTATTAAAATTATTTAATAAGTAAATTAATAATTATTTTAATAGAGATGATTTGTAGTCGATAACTTTATCAATTGGAAATTTAAGATAGATTTTAAATAATAAATATTTATATTTATGTATTTAGGATCTTGACGAATTATTATGATTTATTTTATATTTGAATCTTTGGACATCAGATAGGTGGTTGTCTTGTTAATATTAAAAATTTATAAATTGATTTATGCATAAATGTTTTCAAAGTTGGATTTTGTGAACTAATATTTGTGAAAATATTTTTATTTTGGATAAGAAATTCTATATTTTATGCTATTAAGTATAGGAAAAATTATTTGAACACTTGTGTGTAGTTTTAGAATCTATTGAATTGTTATTAACAATTATTTTATGGTTATTGGAATTGAAATAAAGGTTCAAGAGATAAACTCCTTAAGTGGTGTAACTCTGGCAACTAAGGAACGGACCCGTAAAAACCGTAGTGGATCTAATTCTCAACGATTGTAGAAACAGGCCTGTGAAGACTATAGTGACCTTAATCGACTAGACTTAGGAAGAATTCAGGAGCTAGACTTAGTGATCCTAAATATGATGTTGGATCCAACGATACTACCCATAAGAAGTTATTTGACATTCATGATATTAATTTCCATGTGATAATCCAAAGATTAATTTTTATCATCACTTTTGTGATTAATGCGTTGATTTATAGATGTTATTGCACTCTGATGTGTAACTTTTTAAATTACTATAAATTATGCATGGAAATTCTTTACTTAGAATTTTTCTTAGTTAAATTATTTATTTGAAAATTTATTATTTTCAAATTACTGTTATATATATTTTTTTTGTTTAGCAACCAATTCATTGTGTTTTTAGCTCGCCCTTAATTTTTAATATTTTTTAGGTGAGATGAAAGGATTATAGTTAAGAATTTTAGAATAGTTTGGGACCTTGACATCATGAGTCTGTGATCTCATATATGAATATTTAATTGCTTACTTTGGATTTGAGAATTTAGGTATTATTGAGTTATATAAATTTTGGAGCTATTATTATTATGAACTAGTTGATTGGTTTTATTTGGAGAATTATATTTGATACAATTATTTAGGATTTTATTTTATTACTACTATAAATGTTAGTACTTTGGGTTTATAATGGTTAATGTATGCCATGGACTGAGGCATTATGGTTTACGACCGGTCTCATTCCTAAATTTGGGGTGTGACAGGGTTGTTATCTTTGTCTCATTACCGATCATTTTGGTGCTAGATCTAGATGACTGCTTTTGGCAGTCCACGATGAACATCTTTTCAAGTAATGCCACATTTTCATCTTTTATTTTCTTCTCTCCCCCTCATTTTTTCCCCTTTGCACTAGATAAATGATACGCTTCTATTGCATTAACCTTGTTAGCAATTAATAATTCCCAACAAAATATATTCCTTTTATCTTCGAAAAAGAGAAGAAAAATATTATTTCATGTTATCTTCCCAATACTTTTTTTAGGAAAATTTTCTCATTGACAACAATGAGAATACATGCCAAAATAAATAAATAAATAGATAATAATAACCAATGGGAGAGAAAACCCTCTTAAGCTTCCATTGATAACATAGAAGAATCCCCTTTTTGAGACTATTATTGTTTTATATGACTTTTTTTTTTAAACTCATATTATGCACATAAATTAAAAAGATTGAAAAGAAATTCTTAAAAATAAGAGAAATCATGTGCCTATTCATTAATTTTGAAGCATTATTTTGCATTTTGTTTTTCATAAAATGTAAATAAAATGTTTAAAAACTTTAGAAAATATCAAATTTTAATAAAAAAATCATAAATAAATCAATGACTTCTTCTATTTCTATGTTCCTAAACGAAGCTTTAAGTATAAGCTTGAAAAAAATCATATTCATTGACCATTAGCTCGTACTATATCACCACGTTAAAGTATATGAAGATAACCAGCAGCAAAACAAACAAAAAAAAATAAAAAAATAAAAAAATAAAAAAAGTAGCGCTAGACAATAAATAGATATATATGTATATATGTAGCTTAAAATAGATTTCTTTATTAACCATTGATTTCCAACTTCCTATTGACTAATGATCTAATTGTGCTCTTATTTAGCTTAACTTCTGCTTTGTCGTTTTGCTTTTTTTTTTTCTTCCCTAAAAAATATACCCATCCACCTCATCTCTCATCAAGACTTGTGATTTTAAACTAGGCTTCGTTTGGTTTGACGAAAATTGTTGAAAAATAATAAAACTCTCCAAAAGTTATTCACTTTTTGTCTCACTGGACGAATCACGAACTCATAACTTTTATCAAATTTTATAACTTTTTGTCACTCCAAACACTCCTTAGAGTTTGTGGACTTTGGTTATGATATCTAGCCTTGTTAAAATCTTTGAATTTATTGGTATTTGAGATTAATGCTGCAAAAAGGTGGTGAAACTACAAGGATATTATTAGGAGTATTATGGTGCATTTCCTCTTATGATTTGTTTCCTTTACAAAATCAATTCTAGTTTAGGTAATTAAGATATATCCAATAGTTTGCCATGATTATAGAATTCTTTTATTATTTTCCTGAAGTAGAATTTTTATATTTAGAGTCTTTATAACTATTTTGATTCAATCAAAAAGTTTGATATCCAATTATAAACTTGTTACAGTATTAGAGCATCTTTCTTTGATCTCTTATTTCTTCTTCTTATTCTTCTTTGGCTAAAACCTTTTGGTTTTCGCCACAATTTTCTCTATGACTGCTAAGCTTAGAGATGATTCTACTACTCATGGGGATATACTTACTCCTGTCGAATGCTAGTAGTCACAAGCCTATAACACTCCAATCTCTGAGCATTTTATTGGTAATATCCACGATACATCCTTTCCATATTAATTCATTCATGAATGGATTATAGATAGCGATGCATCGACCATATAAACTGCATATTTCTTTATTTTTTAATTTTTCTAAAAATCATAAAAGCCTCCTTATTTGTTTGCCCACTGAATACTCTCATTCTGTTCATCATGTTGGCCAAATTATATTAAACCCCAAAACACCCTCCACAATGCCTTACATGTGCCCAGTTTTCAATTTAATTTGCGTGCAAAAACTAATTGAACAATTAAATTGAATTGTTTTTTTCCCTCACTTTTTATGTGTTTCAGGATAGAATCTCGAAGATAATGATTTGAGCGGGTGATGCTCAGAATGGTCTCTACTATCTTCGCCTCCATAATCCTCAAGCACTTACTTCAACCAAATCTATACCTTTTTCTTTATTGCACCAACGCCTTGGGCACCCTTTTGATTTAATTATATTTCATTTTACTTCTATTAATAAAAAAAGTCTCCAATGATGCATGTTTAAAAGGCATATATAAACGCCTCTCTTTTAAATTAAAACATAATAAAAGTCTTTTTCATTTTTATCGAATTTATTGTGATGTTTGGGGCGAGTATCACATCCTCTCTACATATGGTGCATGTTACTTTCTTACTATTGTGGAAGAATTTACCCGTACTACATGGGTTTTTCTTTTAAATCATAAGTCTGATGCAGTTGTTAAGCTAAACATTTTTCTCAAAATGGTTTAGAACCAATTCAATGATACTAATAAGAATTTTAGATCTGATAATGGAATCGAACACACTACTGCTACAAATCAACTTTTTAATGATCATGGCATTTTGCACGAATTCACCTGTATCGATGCGCCACAACAAAATGGTGTTGCCAAATGTAAATATCAACACATTTTAATTGTGGCTCGATATCTACGTTTTTAGCAAATTTACCTTTACGTTTTTAGGAAGAGTGTATTTTAACAACAGTTTATGTTATAAACAAGACCCCTTTTAAAACCTTAAACATGCTCACACATTTTGAACTTATTTTCAAGAAAGCCCCTTCCTACACACATCTCTGGGTGTTTGGATGTCTTTGCAACACTCAAACATCCTAAGTAGGTAGGGATAAATTTCAACTGCGAAGTATCCCATCTGTCTTCCTAAGGTACCCTCTATAGCACAGTGGCTATTGTTTATTTGATGTTCAAAAGAATACAATTTTTATTTCTCGCGATGTCAAATTTTTTGAAAACATTTTTCTTTTTCTTTTTTTAATAAAAATTGCCCAAACCCATCTATTTCTTCTATTGCCCCATCAACCATTATAATCTTTACCCTCATTTCCCAATTTTCTAGCCTCTTTCTCTCGCTAGCCCATTAAACGAGGACTAACTCGCCAATCCAAATTTCTCCCATGGATCTTTACTCGCCTCACCCCACCATCCAGCACACTCTTCCACCCATGATCAATCCTATAGCCTTGATCCCACATCAACCCAAATAACTCATCCATCCCCCAGCCACATTAGTCCCCTGGCCTTGATCCCACATCAACCCAAATAACTTAACCCTCCCTTGACAAGCCCATGGATCTTCATACACCCTCTCACCCTTTGATCTATCCTTCTAAATTTTCCCCCACAACCGTCCCCATTGCACTGTTAAACCACTTAGCCACTTGAAAGACTTCTATTGTTTTACTTTACAATTTGGTTCCGAAGCATCACCGTCTGTTCTCCTGCAGTCTTTAGGTACTTCTCTTCCTCTATAACACTTTATAAATTACTCTAAATTTTCTCCTTCTTATTTTTCGTTTCTTACTTCTTTCTCAAAGAAAATTGATCCCACCTCCTATTCCCAAGCCATTAAACACTCTCACTGGGGAGATGCTATTTCTGCCGAACTTCTTACACTTGAAACCAACAAAACTTGGACCCTTTCCCCTTTCCCTCTCACAAAAAGCCCACAGGGTGTAAGTGGATATTCAAAAGCAAACTTAATGCAGATGGCTCGGTTACGCATTATAAAGCTAGGTTGGTTGCAAAAGGTTTGCGTAAATTGAGGGCTTAGATTATCATGACATTTTGGTCCCAGTTGCCAAGTTGGTCTCTGTTCGATGTTTATTGGCAACTGTTGCTGTTAAATCTTAGCACATTCATCAATTAGATGTACATAATGCTTTCCTTCACAGTGACCTTGATAAGGAGATCTTCATGTCCTTACCTCTTGGATATGGGGAACAGGGGGAGTCTCGTGTTTGTCGTCTTTAGAAATTTCTATATGGTCTTGAGTAAGGCTCTCGTAACTGGTATTCCAAATTATTTGAGGTTCTCATTAGTGTAGGTTTTATTCCATCCCAAAATGATCATTCTTTGTTTACATGTTCCTGTGATTCACATTTTACAATAGTTTCTGGTCTACGTAGATGATTTACTTATTGTAAGGGATGATGTTATTACAATTCAGAATCTCAAATTTGTTTTGTCTGCTCATTTCAAAATTAAAGATCTGGGTAAACTTTAATATTTTTTAGGTCTGGAGGTTGTTCGTTCTCCTTAGGGTATTTTCATGAATCAATGCAAATATGTTCTTTATATCCTCTTTGATACCAATCAGTTTGGTTATCGTCTTGTGGCATGTCCCATTGAACAACACCTAAAGCTATATACACCTAAAGCTGTATACAAATTCTGGCAATCCTCTCCCTAACCTGGGCTTTTATCGCCGTCTTATTGGTCACCTCATTTATCTCACTATTTTTCGGCTTGATATTACTTATGTTGTTAACATTTTCAGCCAATTTACATAGACTCCTCGATTCCTCATCATGAAGCTGCCCTTTGTGTTTTACGCTATCTTAAGGCTACCCCTCATTATGGACTTCTTTTACCCTCCTCTAGTGATTTGCAGATTTACGCTTACATGGATTCTAATTGGGCTAGTTACCCTATGACCCGCCACTCTACTACTGTATTTTTTTGTTACACTTGGTTCTTCTCCTGTTTCTTAACAAACCAAGAAACAAAGTATCATCTCCCACTCCTTCATTAGAGCTAAATACTATGCTATGGTAGCCACCACTTGTGAATTAGCATGGCTCAAAGTATTACTCTTTGATCTTATAATTACGTTACAATATCCTATCTCTCTTCACTGTGACAATCACATTGCCCTTCATATTGCGCATAACCCTATCTTTCATGAAAGAACGAAGCATATTAAGATCGATTTTCCAGCTTGCAAAAAGCTTCGTACTGGTCTTATTAATCCACACCATATTCCCATTGTTTCACAGCTTGCAGACCTCTTTACCAAGCCTTTGGATGTTTCCCACTTTCAATAGTCTCTATAAGATGGGCATTACGCCCTTCTTGCACCCCCTTGAAAGGGAGTATTAGGAGTATTAGGGTATATTTCCTTTTATGATTTGTTTCCTTTACAGAGTTAATTCTAATTTAGGTAGTTTAAGATATATTCAGCATCTTATCATAATTATCAGATTCTTTTATTATTTTCCTAAACTAGAATTTTTGTATTTATATAGTCTCATATGACTCTTCGGATTCAATGAGAAAATTTGATATCCAATTATAAACTTATTCGATATGCATCGTGCATGTGTGAGCTATCCTCTTAATTATTGTTCTTGCTTGTGTTGTGGATTTATAGTCTTTTCATTTAATTGTGAATTACTCTTTTTTTTTTTTTTTTGTAAAGTTTATTTAAGATCATGAGAACGCCCATGGTCATGTGCAAACAAAGAGTACAAACTCTGCTGAATATTGCTGCTGGTGGCTTCCCCAAGCAAGTACTTCGTCCGCAACCGCAAAAGAAGAATGTGGTGGTTGTCATTCTATTTCTACTTTGTAATAGCATCTTTAAGAAAACAAGCAAGTTTGATGAAGATGGACTGACTTGAAACCAACAATAAAACTATCAAATGAGCACATATACAAAATTTTGTTTATGCCTGTCTTCATTTTTCTATAGTTATTTTGTGAACAAAAGAGATAAGCATCATCGTCTCATTTCCATAGAAGTACTTACTAAACTCATCTTATATCAAAATCTATTTTACAAATCGGCTTAAACCGATTTGACATATATACACGTACCGTTGTGAGAGGAAGGGAGGGGAAGCGTTGGTGGGGCCGTGTCATTGGCATGGGAAAAAACTAGAATAAATTGTATATTACCAAGCATGCTGCTTCAATATAATAGTACAGCCATACAATATATAGTCAATTATAGAGCACTGGCAACAGCAAAGGACTAATGAACATAAATTAATTATGCATAAACTTACATTTTTCAACTAGGTGTTTGGTAGAGAAAGTAGATGACCTAATTCAAACTTACAAAGCTAGAAGTAATCAACCAATCTTCTCTTTGTTCAGTATTTTGGTTTTTGCAGCAAACAAGTAAAACAACCCAGAGACCATATAAACCAAAAACTATCTGGAAATTTTGATTCAACAGAGCAAAAGAATGGCATATTTAAACCCTCAATCGCCCTTCGCATTGGAAAGTGACACTACAAGATTCATCAACAGCAACGGTGTAATTGTGCTCCGGCATCGAAATGAAAGGGGGCAAGTGAACCCGGAGGAGGATACAAATACACTCGGAGTCCATCCCTTTCAACCACTTACAACAATCTTGTTCTATGGGTGATTCTTGCCGTCCAGTTGAGGAAGACTTGGGAGGTGAAGGCGGTGCGTAGGG
Source organism: Sideroxylon spinosum (assembly GCA_003260245.2). Classification (NCBI taxonomy): domain Eukaryota; kingdom Viridiplantae; phylum Streptophyta; class Magnoliopsida; order Ericales; family Sapotaceae; genus Sideroxylon; species Sideroxylon spinosum. Next base: position 10,932,046 of record QLOD02000009.1, read on the forward strand.
CAGCATTGCACAAGCGTGGTTCGCTAGCGTGTATTGAGAGCTGCAGAGGGGAGGAGGATGAGGAAGAGGCGCGAGAAATGAAAGGCACTTCATCATGGGACATACTGCGAGGAAAACCATGACGAATGTCAATTTTAAAATCATTATGATTGTATTCGTGCCCATTACTCTTTTGCTGAAGCTAGGGATAGCTAATGAGTCCTTGCCTTCTATTTAAGTACTGGCAATTCATATGGTTCTCGTTTCATCAAGGTAGGTTTCATAGTGAGTAATTAAAGGAAATAGAATCATAAAGGAGTTTTTAGGTTCAGAATGGTTTATAGAAAGCTTCATTCATTTTCTGTGACAAGTGCTTATTATTCATTATTTCAGCCAACTGTAAATGAATTGAGTAAAATGACTTGGGAAAACTTATTGTTCATTACAGAAATGACCCATCAAAACCAACACCAAGATGGATTAAGAAAAAGGTGAAAGCGTTAATTGCACTAAATTAATTATAGTGTTGTAAAATTATATCTGCAACAAAGATTATTAGATAAATATGAAGCCTAAGGCATAAAGATGTAGATATGCTAACATCCGCTTGGGCTCGTTTGAAATTCCAGTAGCAAATGAATAGCAAAAGATTCTTGAAAGTAACCAATAATCCGAAAAGAATCAAAATAAAATTAAGACAAAATTAAAACAAAAAGTAGAGGGAGAAGAAGGTGACAGCTGTAGATATTCTGCTACATTCTAATTATAACGTATGTGAACAACGTTTAGGTGTAAAACATTTAGGAAACAATAAAGAATTTTTTTTGTTTCGATGTTATTTTAATAAAAAAAATATAGACAATTCTGTTCAATTACAAATATTTGTTAAAATACTGATAATGTAACTCAATTTGATAATGGGTTTTCACTTCAAAACGCATTATCAAAGTAATTTTTTTTTTAATTTTAGATTCCTAAAAAAGCATTTTTATATTGTATGTTATCTGTATTATGGTATTGCATGTTTTTTTGTGTAATAAATTTTATACTTCAGTGTATATATATATATATATATATCCATTATTCCTTTTTATCTTTTTCTTCTTTCCTTCTTATCTTCGTATAAAATGTATTATGATAATAAAATTTGTGCTTGTATATCTATTATCGTCTTCTTTTTTATTTATTTGTTATATAATTTATAAGTCAGCATATGTATGTATATCTATTATTCCCTCTTACCTCTTTTCCTCTGTTATGATATTTAATATGTATGTATATATTATTAT
>QLOD02000009.1:10933413-10943586 GCA_003260245.2 Sideroxylon spinosum
CCATAAATTAACAGCCATGCTTTCTACTAAGTCGCATCGTTTTTTATACTCAACAATTTAAAAAGAAATATTAAATAAATTAGGGAAAAATAAAGTTCTGTGTGTGGTCGTTGTGGATAAATCCGCATAATCTATGTAACCCTACTTACCACTCTTATCGTATTTTTGATGTGTAAATAATAATCGTAAGATATACCTTCTAATTATGAAAATTCTCAAAAGACCAATACAGTGTAGGAGAGATTGTCAAAAACTCAATATTTCTCCTCAATCCTCACTGTTCATTTACGTTTATTAATATAAAAATTTAATATAATTTTAATTGTAACTAAAATATAAATATAATATTATCATCGAATTATAAAATATAAATGTATAGTCTTATATAGATAAAATAAAAAAATTTAATTAATTAATTATAATAAATTTAATTTAATTTGATATAAGTTTTAATTTGATATAATTATAATAATATTTTTGTTCATATATTAATAAATTTTAATATAAATCTTAAAAAATATAACTAATTATATAATATAATATAATCTTTTAGCATCCATTCCAACATTATATCTTGAATAAGCAGGTCAGATGAGCATTGCTAGATTAGTGTTTTTTTTTTTTTTGTTTCCCTTAGTAATGTGATGTAGAAAAAAAAATGATTGTGGTGGTAATGGTCGTAGAGTGACAGGGGATGAGGATGTGAGGTTCAAAATTCTTTTACTGTGGAATCTGCCACACCGATCTTCACTGTGTTAGGAATGAATGGGGCAACAGCAGATATCCAATCCTTCGTGGTTATGCTTTCAAGCCAGTGAGCTTTATTATATATTATATTATGATATAATAGAATCTATTAAATATCCAAACTAATTGATTGAAGTAGCTTCAGTACACTTTATCAGCTGAAACGTACCAACAAACAATGAATGCTCACGATATCTAAAGGTAGCTTCTACCCATCTTTTTTTCCTTCCCTCACTCTGTCTCTCTTCTGTCTATGCTCTCCATATTTTCGTTCTTCTGTTCTATTCAAGTTCAAAATTTCATTTCATGAAATAAAAAAAGAGTGAAGAAAATTTAAGGACGAAAAAGATAAAGAAAATCTGAAGCCGAAAGAAGGTGAATAGGCAAAGCTTTTTTGCATCACTGCTTCTTTAATTTGTTTTTTCAATGGGTTCTTCGTTAAGAACTAATGATTCAGTAAACTATCATAGCTCTGATGATCCGATCCAACTCCGAGAATCTGTTTGCACACCGGTGTGGTGCCCGCTAAGGAAGCTTCGATGCTAAAGTTAGCTTAATGTTCAGAGTATTTTGGCAGAGTATGTTAGGAATCGCCTACCTGCATAATGCCTGTAGATGAATATATATGAAAGGTTTGAGCTTGCATGGGCCAAATATGCATGTGTGGGCACCACGTAATCATATATCTTTTCCATCTAAACAATGCCACATGTATTATCGATTTCAAGAATGATTTATTTGGTTGTTGTTACAACTGCTACAAGGGATGCAGCGTATTTTAAGGCACGGATTGTGGATAGTACAGAGAGGATGGTAATAATGCAAGTAATTTGGTATAGGGATTGGTAATAATGCAGGTGATTTGGTATAAGAGGTGGTAATAATGCAGGTGATTGTTCGGTCAGTAAGAGGTTCGAGTCGGGTTGTGATAATCGATCGGCAAGGTTGGGGTCGGTCGGAAGTATTACCCTATCAAATGCCCCCGAATCCTTCGGCCATTGAAAATGGCTGCAGGGAATTAATTTATGCATTCAATCGGGAAGATTTTGAGCAAGTTATGAGCTGCTTATCTAGCTATCATTAATGCGCGCATTTAATGAGCATCACATTAAATGCAGGCACGCGTGTCTTAGCTGTCTAACGTTTCACATACATACTGCGTGTCAAACTTTCCATGGCCATGGTATCAATTCAGAGGTTCACTATCTTAGGACCATAGGATTGGATTTTTCCTGCCTCATTGCTAACCATGGATTTTAAAAATCCAACTGGGATAAATACCTTGGGTTGGTCTCTTATTTTCTTTTTACGCTTTCATTGCTGCTATTGAAAATTTCCAGCTGTTACCATTTTTCGGTCTACGAATTCACTGCCGGTGTTCTTTTTGTCCGGGAAGCTTCTTTCTGCATTGGTAAGGTTTTAAACTTTCCTTGTTTAAGAGATTTATTCTCCTTTTATTTCGTTATGTCTTAGTTTTTAGCTTGGGCCACTAATTTTTACGAGTGTAATCGACACCTTCCTTATCTTATAGATTTCATAGGAAACCCTAGGTTTATTTGGTCCGCGGCTGGTGGCTTGATTTTTCTTTTGTATTCCCTTCGTGTGTCCCAGCTATTTAGGTCTATCGCCATGGGTGAGCCTAAGAGGATTAACGTCGGAAGTGATACTCAGTCTGATAATGACGGGCTTGTCTTCAGAATGACGGGCTTGTCTTCGGAAGACATAATGCCCCCAGTGCTTCAAGTACAAGCAGCTATAGCATTGCAGACACTGAATGTATCATTGATGCCTTCAAACCCCACGTTGGGTTGAAGAGTTCTCGAACCGCGACGACTGGTCAATTGGAGGCAGAAGAGATCGAGTCCATGATCACGGCAAATCAATTCTCAAAACTGATCATGGACTTTCAAATCCCGTCAGTCCTCACAATGAGGGTCCACAGGAACGGGGAGTCAATGTGCTCAGGGAGGAGGGGCGAAATAACAGTCTACCAAGCAACACTGATCAGGAGGCTTCGATTTCCACTACCCAAGTTCGTTCGGGCAGTGCTAAGTCGGTTCAGTTTGACAGTTGGCCAAATTGCCCTAAGATAGAGAATCAAGTGTGCCGTATTCTGGCAAGCAGCAACCAAGCAACTTCTGACTGTCGATATATTCCTCCACCTTTATAAGATGACTGAGATGAAGGCCGGCTGGTGGTACTTCTCGATGAGGAAGCCTGAGTTCAATGTTGTGACGAAGATGTCTACATCCCACAAGGGGTGGAAAGAGAAGTTCTTCTTCATCCAGGGAAGTATGTGGGAGTTCAAACAATAGGAGACCAAGGCAGACAGGAAGATCCGGGTTCCTCAGACATGGGGTCAGCCTACTTTAGAGGGTATGAAACTTTTCTCTTTATGATAGTTCAAAATATGAATTCTAGATCTCTATAAGGTTCTAATTCTTATTTTGTTTGTGGTAATAATCTCGAAAGCCTCCCACCTTGTCTCAGGATCAAAAGAAGTTGCTGGCCTTGGCCAAGAGACATCAGATCTGAGAAGCCTATTTTCTAATAACCGTAGATAACCTTTCATAGTATTTTCTTGGACCCGATCCCTCCAAGGAAGCCATTGCTTCCGACCGTGAGCGTAGTGAGTTTAACGTTTTTTTTCTTTAGAATACTTTTTTGACCTGCTAAACTAACATGTATGTTTTTGGGCAGATAACACAATTCTCGAAGGTCCCGAGTAAAGAGCTCCCTCGTCCGAATAATTCGAGCGAGGAAGTGACCGATTTGAGAGAGATATTTCTCTACCCAAGGTCGAGGAAATCTTAACGGATCTTAGGGAGGCCAACTACACCGAGGGAGAGATGTTCGACATCAGCTATCACGACCAGACTAGAAAGAAGAAGACTAATCTGTCAGGGGCAGAAGGCGCATTAGGAGAACTCGCTCCCAAGAAGGCCAGGACAGCAAAGGGTTCAACTCCAACTGCTCCTAAGGAAAAGCGAGCTTCAGATGCTCCTGGAGCAGGGGCGTCAGCAGTTCGGTCGTTTGGGTCAGCCTCAGGGTTAGATTCCCAAGTGGCTGCCCCCACTCGCCAATCGCTACTCACAAGTAGTGAGTTAGCGTGGCAGAAATTGAGGTCCAACATTTCTGATGTTGAGATTGGCAAGCTGAGGAGTAGCCTCAGCAATAAAATCGCAACAGACATGAACCATGATCTTTTTAAGGTAATGCAATTGAGTTACACTTCTAATTTTCACTTATACTTTGTTCTTTATTTATATTGGTTCTTTTATATTGCATTTCTTCTAATCAACATTTCTATGTTAATGTCATTGTTCTGTTCAGATGATGGTTAGGTCTTTTGCTATCTACAATCGATTGCTTGATGCTAAAAGGGCGCTGGTGATCGAGAGGAAGAAGAGGGAGAAAAAACTCACCGAGCTCGAAGCTACTAAGGAGCTCGTTGCTGTTGCCCAATCAGAGAAAGAAGAAATTCTTCATCATGAAAGCAAAATGATTGAAGAAAACTGGGTTTTAAAAACTAACTGAGTGTACCTTGATCGGGAGTTGGAGTTGGCGCAAAAAAAAGTGAAAGGACTCGAAGAGCCTTTAAAGAATGCTAAGCAAAATGACATAGTGAACTTCAAGAATACTGACGACTTCCAAGAAATGCTCATGCCAGTGTTCTTGGAGAGTTTTGAGCAAACCAAGTCCAAGTTCGCCACTGCCTTCCCCAACGTTGACATCTCAAAAATCGAGGAAGGTAGAGTAGCGGGGCTACTGAGGAGCAAGAGGAGGTGGAGGGTAATGAATAGTAGGCTGTGTCTAAAGAGCAGGTTGGGGGCACCTAACAAAATAAAGAAGAGACAACTACCCTAACTGAAGATGTTGCTGGCGCTCTAATGACGGCAGATTGACCAGTTGCTTGTTTTTGCTTCCTTTCCGTTCTTCCTTTATATGCTTTTTTTTTTTTTTTTTTTGAAATGTAAAATTTTTGTGTATAATCAGTGTACAATTTTTTTATGAATTGAACTTTTTATGAAATTTCCTTCAGAATAGATGTCCCATTTGTTGAATGTTTTTAATTGGCCTCAATTATTGAATGTCTTGTTCATTGTTCTATACTTGATGTAAATTCATCATTTTTCTGCATCTTTTCCTGCTCAACCACATGAGCTGAGCAGATCTTCGCACTACTAGGTCACGTGAACCGAGGAGGATCGTTCCGTTTTTGGCAATTGGCCTTGTGAGCCATCTTTTTCTATTTGGCTATCTGCTCGGTCACGTGAACCGACCAGGATCTTGCCCTTTTTGGCAATTGGCCTAGTGAGCCATCCTTTTTTCCTCAGCCACGTGAGCTGAGTAGATCTTCGCGCTGGTCAGTCACGTGAACCGAGTAGGATTGCCTATAAATTAACATATCCACTGCAAAAGAAATCTAAGAATGCATAATACTTGCTTAAGAATAATTCCAAATGTTAAAATAACTTTCATTTCACATAATATTTCTTTAAGTGCTCGACGTTCCAAGGATGAGGTAGACTTCTGCCTTCCATTGTCTTTAGCCAATAAGCTCCTTTGGGGGTTGATTTCAATACTTCATATGGTCCTTCCCAGTTTGGGCCTAGCTTCCCATCTCAAGCGTCCCTGGTAGACTGGTTCACCATTTTCAGTATTAAGTCTCCAAAATGGAATTCACGAGGTCGAGTCCTTGAGTTATAGTACTGGCGCATCTTCTGTTGATAATGGGCCATCCTCACTGCTGCTCGAAGTCACTTTTCCTCCAATAGATCAATCTCCTCCATCATCATTCCACCATTTTCTTCCATGTTGAATCCTAAAGTTCTTGCATTGGGTATTCTGATTTCAACTAGAATAATAGCTTCCGTTCCATAGGTAAGGGAGAATGGCATTTGGCCTGCTATAATCTTCTCTGTTGTTCGATAAGCCCATAAGATGGTTGGAAGTTCATCTTCCCAGAGACCCTTGGCGTTGTCAAGCTTGGTCTTAATGATTTTCAAGAGAGAACGATTAGTAACTTCGACTTGGCCATTAGCTTAGGGATGTTCAGGAGATGAGTAATGATGACTAATCCTAATTCTTCACATAATTCGTTGAACTGCTTCCTTTCGAACTGTTTGCCATTATCAATGATCACAACCTTACGAATGCCAAATCGGCAAACTATTTTTTGCCACCAAAATTTCTTCATGTTTTGCTCGATGATAGTTGGCAAGGCTTTTGCTTATTTCATTTTAGTCAAGTAATCAATCGCGACCACTGCGAATTTTCTCTGGCCTTTTCCCAATGGAAGTGATCCGATAATGTTGATTCCCCACTAAGCAAATGGCTAGGGGGTTGTTGATTCCCACAGATAGCGCCAACTGATGATTCGGTAAACTCGCACAGCTTCGATGATCCGTTCCAGCTATGGGAAATCTGTCTGCACACCAGTGTGGTGCCTACCAAGGAAGCTCCGATGCTAAAGTTAGCTTAATTTTCAAAGTATTTAGGTAGATTTTTTGTATGTTAGGAATTGTCTACTTGCTTAATGCCTGTAGATGAATATATATGAAAGGTTTGAGACTACATGGGCCAAATGTGCGTGTGTGGGCACCACGCAATCATGTATCTTTTAGAATTAAATACTGCCACGTGTATTACTGATTCTGAAAATGATTTATTTGGTTGTTGTTACAACTGCTACAAGGGATGCAACATATTTTAAGGCACGGATCATGATAGTACAGAGGGGATAGTGATAATGCAGGTGATTTGGTGTAGGGGTTGATAATAGTACAGGTGATTTGCTATAAGAGTTGGTAATAACACAGGTGATTGTTTGGTCAATAAGAGGTTCGGGTCAGGTCGTAATGATCGGTTTGTAAGGTTGGGTTCGATCAGGGTATTACCCTATCAAGAACTATCCTGTTTTGGCGGTGTCCAAAGATTACAGAAAGGTTATCTCTGAGATTTTGAAAATGAGACTATTCGAAAAGAAAGGCCACAACATTTGTGTTTCATTTTCAATTAGGTGGTTCTTTTTTATTCCTTTTTCCTTTTTTTTACTAAGGTTTTAGGTTTCTTGTGGAAAAAAATCTTTTTTCCCCCCTCAATTTTTTCTCTCTCAATTTTTTTTCCTCATCTTTTATTTTCTATAGTTGTGTTCTTCTATTTGGTGGTTTTCATAGTTTTTTTTTTTCATCATTGCTTAGTCAGTTAGTTTCTCTAATGGATTCTTCATTGAGAACAACTCTATCTTGGAGGTGCCCAAAGATTACAGAAAGGTTATTGCTGAGTTTTCAAAAATGGGTCTGTTCAAAAAGAAAGAACATGGCATTTGTGTTTCATCAAATCCAAATTAGTGCTTATTCTTCTTTTTTCTTTTTTCTTTTTTTAATTGGGGTTTTAGATTTCTTATGGGAAAAAAAAATTTCCTCGATTTTTTCTCTCTATTTTTTTCTCAACTTTTTATTTTCTCTAGTTGTGTTTGTTCTGTTGTTGGTCGAGCAGAAGTTGTATATTTTGATTTACAAAGTAATTAAACTTATTTCAAAAAAACTTTCGAAGCATACTTGAGAATAGTGATGGAAGAGGTGGAGAACTTGCCAAAGCTAGAACTTGATAGAGAGAGATGAGAATAGTGAGAATAGCCTGAAGAAGGTAGCAGCTGGATTTGATATATAGCATTGGACAGATTTTACTAAAAGATTGAAAAAATCTCAACCATTGAAGTTATATATTTTAAATTTTTTGATCTCAGCCATTAATTTTTAAGAAAGTGAACATCACCCATTGATTTGGTAACATAGTTTGAATTTACGGATCTACATTGTTATATAGATTATTCAAGAGAATAATATTATGTGATTTTAAATTCTATTCATGATATATATGAAATATTAATTTTTTAACACACATCCAAATCCATCCCCAAAACTGGGTACCCAGCAAGGCTCCTTTTCCAAACCATTGAATCATATATTAATAATTAAAAAAAAAATGAAGGAGAAAGAAAAAGAAAAGCCATAGATTCATTCAAGGGTGGCAATCATGATGTGCGATGTTTGACTTTATGCATAATTTCCATCTATTCTATTGATGTTCATACTCAAATATTTTAAAATTTTAAATAATTAATTACTTCAAAATTAAATCAAATCATGCTACTTTCAAGTTAATATATTTATATTGTGCCGAATTCGTATTTTTTTTTCAATAACTTTGTGGATCGATGCATTTCGATGTCATGTTTAATATTACTAGGTCCATTGATGCGACATTCGCTCTTAGTTGTAACAATTGATAACGCGAAAGTCGCCGTAAGACAGCAAAGAAGCTTTTCGCCTGCCCAACCCTAAAATTGGGTTAGGACTTAGGAATCATCAATCACAATCAAAGGAACCAGAAACCTCAGCTACTGAGGGCAAGCCAAATTTGTTCTTTTTCCACTACTCATTCGTGTTGCACTCTTGATGCCATAATATGTATACATATGTATAAGAATAGGCACAAGTCTCCTTATATCACCACTCAACCCAATATATATCTTCTTAGCTTTAATATTGTCATTGCAAGTCCTTAACTCACCCAGAATTCAAAGAGTTCCATTGTTGGTAAATGAAGCACAAAAGACCAAACTCTCTGACCTAAAGTCATAATTGGCCACATATGCATTAGATGAATGGCAAAAATATAAAATAATACTATATAACCAGAAAAAGTAATCAAATGATGTGAAACTCTGATGGGCGTATTACTTCATAATATTAAATCCACACAATTTCACTTTGATTACAATTTAACATCACCACATCATTTTGCTTGCACTTTTGCGTAACTTTTTTGGTACAATAACATTTTTTAGAGAGTTTTTTTATGAAAATTTCCCTCAAACTATCATTTCGTTTTTTATTTGATCCCCAAACTATCAAACGCACTTATTACATCGCCAAACTATCTAATTTCATTCTATTTGGTCCGAATCTGTTAAAGTTAATAGATAGAATTAGTGTTCGGAAAAAATAGAACAGAATTGAATAGTTCGAGAATGTAATAGATGCGTTTGATAGTTTAGGAACCAAATAAAAAAAGAATAATAGCTTGAGCGATATTTTTATAAAAAAATATAAAATGAATTATGTTATTTGAATATTTTATTAAACAAAAATTATTTTTAATAAATAACATATTATTATCAAGATCTACTTTATTAAAATTATAATGACAATTTATGATTAAAATGATTTATTTCATTAAACTAATTTTTTTTAAAAGTAATAATTACATATTAAAATATTTATTTTTATTGAAATCAAATTAATTATAAATAAAATAATAATTTATCATTAAATAATTTATTTTATTAGATAATAATTACGTTTTAGTGAATAAAATTACATACTAAAATTAATAATAATTACATATTAAAATAATTTATTGATTAAATGAAAATTACTATTAAAATAATAATTTATTATTGAAATAATTTATTTTATTAAATTAAAATTTTTAATAAGTAATAATTACCTGTTAAAATTATTTATTTTATTAAAATATTTTTATTACATCGAATTATTTATTAAAATTAATTATTATTAAAAAATAATATATAATGTTAAATTATTTAGTTTGAGATATTTTATTAAATTTAGTTAATTTTATAAAAACTTAATAAAATTAAATATTTTACTTAAATAAAATTAATAACCATAAACAAAATTATACAACCAAACATGTTTCTACTTTTATTTTTAAGAGAAAAATAACAACTGAAAAATAAAAAATCAAAAACAAAAACTGTTGAAGGTAAACGGAAAATATATATATATAAATATTACAAAGGAGCCTTAAATTTAGCAAGAGTTTTTTTATTAAAATATCCCTCAAACAATTACTCTTCTTTTTTTATTTGATCCTCAAACTGTCAAATAAACCTATTTCATCCTCGATCTATCCAATTTTTATTCTATTTGGTTCGAATCCATTAAAGTTAATGGACGAAGCTAATGTTCGGACTAAATAGAATAAAATTAGATAGTTTGGAAATGTAATAGGTGAGTTTGATAATTTAGGGACCAAATAAAAGAAAGAGCGATAGTTTGAAAAAAAATTTCATAAAGAACTCTTATCTAAATATATAAGGTACCATTTGGTATACCGGTTATAAGTTTGTTTTTCATTTTATGTTTTTGAAAAAAAAAATCCCAAAATATGAAAAATAGAAAATATCGAATCAAATACATTTTCAATATTCTTAAAACATAGATCTCAAAACAGATAATAGAAAACAAAAACAATAAACAATAAAATAGAAATACAAGTAGAAAGTTTGTGGTTTCACCAGTTGAAACAGCAGATAACTGTGAACATCAAAAGCGCATTAGAAAGTTTTAATGCACAGATTGGTAAGTCACTATTTTAAGTGAAACAAGTACA
>QLOD02000009.1:10956968-10991601 GCA_003260245.2 Sideroxylon spinosum
GGGGGGGGGGGGGGGGGGGGGGGGGGGGGGGGGGGGGGGGTTTGTGGCGCAATTGCTTGCCTTCAAACACTGCCTACGATTCTCCAGCGCACTTCTTCCAGGAGGAGCAGCAGCTAACAATAAACGTGGCAGCACTGCTTGGATTGCTGAAGGATATACATAACCAACATCACCTGAAAATTCAAATTAAGCTTCAGCACCACCAAACTCAATGCACAAGAAAACAAATAATCAATTAAATACCACAACAATCATTCAAGACAAAGAGGTTATGAAGTATGAGAATGAAAGCAATACCTTTCAACGCTCGAGAGCACTGAGTAATAGAGTCCACAAGAAAAAACAAGTCAACCCGTCTGTGTAAACTTGATTCACTTTCTAAGTTACGGGCAAGAATTTCCACTACCTGATTTTTTAAAGAAACAAAATCGATAAAAATATATGGTATAGAAATACTCCATTGCATACATTACGAAACCACCAATAATTGTTTTCCACTTCAGCAAAAAGGGGAGGGGGGAAAGTAAAGGTGTATGTAATTCACTGTCAAGACATAGTACGACAGGATACACGCATTTGCATCTTTGTACGCAATAACATGAGCACGCTAGTGATAGTTCTACAAATAGAATATTCCCGAACACGGCATGTCACAGGACATGCAATGTAAAAGATATATACATGCATGCATATAAAATTCATATAAAATCTCTTTTTTTTCTCCTAGCACTGCATATCATAAGATTCAAATAGTAGGATATGGGTATAAAGTAGATGAATACTATAGCACCCATAACAAAAGAAATCCACAAGGCAACCAACTTCACTAAACTACTAAAGATTAAGGAATAACATAAATCCACCTAACCTAGAATTGGAGCGTAGAAGTTAGCTCGAAGATATTTAACATGTAGCTCTACTATATTTAACATGATAATTCATAGCTAAGAAGCACGGATACGAACACAGATACAATACAAGTGCGGACATGGATATGGTAATTTAAAAAAAAAAAACAGAGAGAGAGAGAGAGAGGATGTGAACACGGTAGAAATACGGCCAAAAAATATAAATTTGCTTTATTTTATTAGCTATATGTATGAATATAATATTCACAACAAAACTAATTTAATATATATTTGGTATACAAAACATACTAAAACAAATTATAACATCTTATAATTTTAGGAGTTTTAACTATTTAAATCTAGATTTGTCTTAATCATATATTTGAATAAAAATGATAAAATAATAGGATATACCGTGTGGCGTGTCCAAAGAGGATGTGTGTCAGATACTGCACTCTTTTTGAAGCGTCTTTAATGTATGCGTGTAACATATTAATGTAGGGAGTGTACCTAGTCACTTGGTAATCTAAATGGTCATCAAAAGCTGGATGTACAGTCACTGTTATCATGTACATAATTCACACACCTGAATTTAGTGGGTGTGTAAAATTCCTCCCAACAGTCTTGTCTTTTCTAGTGTGGGGACTAAGAAAAAACGAGGTGGACAAATATTGGACAGTATAAATTGTTTTTAAATTTGTTAGGAGAGAGAGTAAGGGAAGGAAACAAACCACTACAACGTAGAAATCAATGAACTCATCTTTAACAGATAAACAAGAAGTTTCTAGGTCTCTTTTGACTTGAAGAGAGAGGAAAATGGACAAAATCGGACAGAATAAACCACACTCAACAAAACCTTAGTCCTAAATATCGGATAGAATAAAATGTTCCTAACATTGCAAGGGAAGAACAAAATTACAAAATAAGAAATTCAGATTCAGCAACAGAGAGTCATTGAAAAATGCATAATAGGGCACCAATTATATTCAGTTGGAGACTGTTCAGCCACAATGTAACAAGGCTCCACTCGTTTGGATTTATTCATTTTTGTTTGTTAGAACAAAAAGGAAATTTTTTTTTTTCAAAGAACATATTTTTCATAAAAGGAAAAAAAAGTCACTACTTCTTTAAACACCGCTAAGTTAATGTTCATATCATCAGGACTTGAATGGCCTCCCATGGAAGTCTCATCTCCCGCATTGACGACTTGAAGGAGAGACCATGTGTGTCAAGTTGCCAAGACGACCCTCACACGGTGCGTTAGCACACCATACAACTGCATAGTTTGTGCCCACGCAAAGTGCCAATGCGGGAGAAATTAGAAACATCTTGCCACACAACTATGGACATATAAATAGCTTAGACGTAGGGCTTTTCACTGTTGCTTATCATGTAAATAGGTGTTACGTGTATTTTAATTCCCAACCAAGCTCATTATGACTCCTCGAGCAGAAATGATGTTTTCTCATTTCATTTTATTAAATATTAGAAATGCTATCATATGGGGTAGTGATGTTCAACCAAATCCCTTGTCTTGTAATCCTCAAACCATCAATGTAATCAAGTTTCTCAATCATTTCATAACACAATAGAAGCTCAAAGTGGACCAAGCACGATGGCAAGAGAAATTGGCTGAGTTTGGTGTGGCCTTGGAGTATAAGGCGTGCGCTACCAACCCCTGTTGTCGATGCACCACGTAGAAAAGCCAAGAGTGCCTTTGAGATGGTCAATGCTAACACCCGCTGTTGTCCCACACAATGAAGGGGAAGTCTACAAGAGCATTTCAATTTGAAAGGGAATGGCACAAAGGGGTGTACATTATCCGAGCTTACTTAGGAAAACCCACAAACAGGATGAAATGGGTGGACAAAGAAAAAAGACTGGTGAAATTCAAAACAAGGATCAAGTTCTTGCCAAGAGACTTCTTCGCAAGTGCAAGGAACCGGTTACCATAGTGAAGACAGTGGGTAAGTGTGCCTACAAAATTGACCTTCAAAGTTAGACGAAGATTCATCCTTTTTTCATGTTAGCTATCTCAAGCCTTATTATGCCGAAATGAAAGACCTCAGCCACCATGTGACTACAACAGAAACAATCACGGCCAAAGTTCCAAAGAAGAAAGTTGAAGTAATCTTGGCACATCAAATACGCACATCTTCAATGAAGAAAACCTAAGAGTTCCTAATCAAGTAGAAGGGACTTGGAGACGAAGAAGTTAGCTGGGAGAAGGCCCTCAGGGACTTCGCAGACAGTAAGGACTATATGGCATCACCAAGGATGGCAACTATTTGAGTGAGGAAGAATGTTGTCCCCACAACTCTCAAATGATGCCTTAGTGCACAACACAAGTGCCTAATTTGTGCCCACACCAACAACGATGGACGCCCAAGCCAATAAGGATGGATGCCCATGCCGACTACCAATGTGGGAGACTCCAAAAACATCTTTGATATGGAACAGTAAAGATTAAACCAAATAAAAGAAAAAAGAGATTAAGAAAGAAAGAGAGAAGTAATAAGAAGAAGAAATTGGAGGAAGAAAACACAAGCATCGTGCCAATTCAATAAGCGTTAAAATTCAAGTCTACCAAATAGGCTAATAAATTCTCAAGATAACTAAAAAATCAAATCAAATCAAAGATTACAATCTTTCAACAATTTTACTCAAAACACCTATCTAAAATAATACGAACAAAAATATAATAAAAGAAAACAAATCTCTAAAGGACACTTGTGATTTCCTCATCAATCTTGCCGCACAATTATGGGACATGTAGATAACTTAGAATGGGTCTTTCCATACTTAGCATGTAAATAGTTTATATGTATTTTAATTTCCAAATTTAGAAATATGGTGCCTCAACCAGGAAGAATTTTTCCTCATTTCATTTTATTAAATATTAAAAATGCTATTATATGGGGTAATGATGTTTAACCAAGCCCCTTACCAAACTTTGTAATCTTTACGCCGTCAATACAATTAAGTTTTCTCAAGGTTCTCAAGTATGCACTCTTCTCTCCTCAACTCTCTTACAATCCTAAATTTGTGTGCAATCAACAGCTCAGTTTTTTATGGTCATGCTTAGCAAGGGCGTGATGCTGGTGGGCCTCGCAAGCTTGTCTCAACAAGCCTTGCAAGCGTCACACATGGTGTTGCATGGGGCAAGTTCTAGACCTTAAAGAGCCCCCATGGCATGATGACTCACCGCTTTGGAGATGGAGGACGGCAACGTCTTGGAAGTTGATTTTGATTACGTGTCCAATGCCAACTCAAATCTTGGATTTCTTTGTGAGAGGAGTCCGGAGTCCAAACAATGTTCTTTAGTAAAATATTTTTTTGTTAAACAGTACAAAGGTGTTTTATTTTTTAAATGGAAACCAAATACAAGAAAATAATTTTTGCTACCAAAATGTTTGATCCAAACAAATGAAGCCTAAAGGATGCCGGCGAGCTATGATGCATATTGCATATCACGCCGAGTTTGAAACAATGCTGTTAAAGGTGCTCACTAAAGGGGCAACACCAACATTGCTTGTCACTTTCTAAAGAGTACAGTTTCCATATGAAAATTAACCACTAAAAGGACAATATACCAGATGGACAGTGCCTCTTCGTAAAAGCAACAAAAGCTGGGTCAGGAATAAAGTAAAAGCTAATATCTCATGAAATAATCATAAGCATACCTTAACAGCAATACCAAACTTTGCACACTCAATGGCAATGCGTGTAGCTCGACTAATGCTGTCCTTTGTCCTTGTTAATGTTCCAAGAATGGCCTCAAAAGATGCCAGAGCAGCGGTTGCTTCTGCTCTATAGCTGCATTTGGCCATATTCTGGGATTTCACATGGCGCAAATGAACATCATGACTACAACAGCCATTATTTTCACTATTGCTATCTGATTTAGAAATGTTGCAGATTATGTTGTCGGACGGAGATGCACGATCATCTAACCCATTGGTTAGAGATGAAGATGACCGGATACCTGAGAGATCCTTGTCAACCAAATCATCAAAATCAGCACTGCAATAAGATACATGTGTTGGACCAACAGTAGTAGCCCCTATAACCTTCAAGGATGTTGGAGTTGGAGTATCATTGGAATCCCTCTGCACTGGTTGAATTTCTTTCACAACCTCACACCTAAGACCAATAAGCAAAAACTCACAGTTCAAAATAGGGCTGAGAACAGATTGGCACAACAGAGTTTGATAGCAAAACTGAAAGAAGAATGCAGTGAAAAAATAATTGTAAATATTTTAAGTATCTATGGAGCCTCGTAGTGAAACAATGTGGTATAACACATGCACACAATCTTACATTCTATTAACTTGGTTGTTCACATGTAAGGGAAGCTTCCACACCTTGGCAGTTCCAGAACAATTACCCTCTGTGCTGGACAGAAGCAAATTAGTAGTGTTTTGTGGTGAACATTTACCAATTTTAACAGCCCCTGAGACGGCATCTGTACTCATCTCAGAATCGTCTGATGAATCAAGTTTGCTCACAGGTTTTTCAGCTTTACAGTTGTTTGTCTCAGGAGTCTCAGGAATTTCATTTTCACATTCTTCCTTAGAAGGGAACATCTGAGCCAGCGAACTTTGTTTGCATTCAAGATAGGCAGGCGTATCTATAAGATCAGGTGATAAAGGTTTTGAACTTTGGGACTCAGGCACAACTGCAGCATTTTGAGTACCTGAACAATTTTCCTCACCCTCCACATGTATGTCGTTGCACAAATCATGTTCTGTTTCTGGACTATTGGAACTTCTAGCTGGACCATCACATATTGCAACTTCTGTGAAATATTTTTCACTTTCCTTTCGTTCTGCAGGACCAGAACTGGTAGAGAAGCCGAAGGTACCATCCTGAGAAGAATTGCCACCATGTACATCAAGATTCAGCACTTCAAATCCATTCCCTGCTTTGCCTGCCACAGACATGCAAAGGGAGTCCCCAGCAGGAGAAAAATAGCATCCATTGACTAATGCCTTCGTGGTTGATGGTCCTTGGGTCTGATTGTCTTTAGCAGCATTTGCTGACATAGCTGACAGAGCACGATGAAGGCGTTTAGAAGGGGGTAGAGCAGCTTCACCATCCATTGAACCAGCAAGTAGTTGTTTTTTATTGAATTCCCAAAGCTGAGAGTTATCAACTGGAGATTGAGGGCACTTGTTTTGCAGTGACGAATTATCTGTGCCACACTTCATCACAAATGGGTTTCTATCAACAGGATCATCTTCACAATTTAAGGATGTGTGGAGCTGCACAGAAAGACTATTTGATACATCTAATGATTTCTCTTCTGATTGTATTGAAGTACAATTCTTATGAAGATCCTCCCCTGCAGAAGATGGTCTACCCATCCGAACCCTGGCTCGTTTCACTAACGGAAGATGCTCATCACCATTTTCTTTGCAATAACTCTCATTCAATTTTTCATTATAGTTTGATGTAATATGTCCAGTTCTATGTGCATCAATCTCTGAACCTGCCGCGTTATTTAGTCTACTAGTCTCAGGAGCGTCATTAGTCATTTGCTTTCTATTGGGCTTCCTTTTCTTCTTAACTACAATAGCCTTTGCATGAAAATCGAACATTTGGCTCAACTCAACATCTCTCTCACAACATTCAACTACAGACTCAGGCCACAGAAGTTTACAATCAGACTCTAAGGTGCTGCCTTCAGTTAGACTCAAATTGTCTGAGTCAACTGTGACAATTTCAGAAACATTTTCCTCATTGCTACCATTTGAGAACGAAGTAGGTGAATCTGTGCCATTCCCCTCAGACACATCAAGTGATTTCCTGACTCTTTTGCTCCTCCTCAAACATCCAATTCCATCCTGCAAAACTTTGGCGGCTATATCCCTGGCAACCTTACTACCATTAGAAGATGGCAACATAAACTTTTCAAACTTATTGGCGTCAACTTTTAACGAACTTCTAGACCAACGAGCCTCAGGACCCTTTTTCAGTGAGGAAGAGCTTTCTGATCGTACGACTCCAACTCTTCTTTTGGCAGAGAGCATGGCTTCAACAGGTTTTCTTGCAACTACCAAATTATCAATAGCCTCTTCAGATGATGTCTCCCTGTCATTCAAAACATCTGCCCGTGTTGCAACTGCAGTACCTTTACTTGTAAGGCTTGACTCATTCTTATCTCCAGCAAAACAAGACTTATTTACACATGAACTAAGCATCATTTCAGGAGCCTCAGTCTGATCCTTTAATTCAAAATGTCTCACTGATTCTCCAGCATTCATCATGGTAAATTCATCACCAGATTTAGCAGCATTAACAGCTTGTTCCTGTTCCTTCAACTTTTCATAGCTTTCAGTAATCTCATGCACAGCACGGACAAAATCAGCACCTTTTCCATGGCGTTTTGTTAGAATAGATTCTTTTTTCTCTTTTGTAAATTCTTCAACATCAGCAGGATTACAGAAGGCTCTGCAAGAATAGAATCCTCAAGCACCCAAATTTTTGGGAACAAAAAATAACAAGAAACTTGAAAAATAAGGTTAGGACATTATAAGCTCAATCAAGAAAGAAAAATAAAGCATGACATAGATTTTAGAGGGGAAAAAATAAAAAATAAAAAGAACCAAAAAAAGGACCGGGGCAACTTCGTTATTTGTAGTGATTTATTTTCTCTCAACATGCCCCGTCATGTGTAGCTGAACCAACTCTTTTTTAAAAGGGACAAACACATGGGAATATTGATATTTTGGGTGGTGGTGAGATTTGAACTCAGGAACTTTGTCAGCTATGATACCATGTTAGATTGTTAGCCACCATCTCACCTAAAAGTTTAAATTGTTAGGCAGGGGCGACTTCATTATTTGAATTTGACTTATTTTCTCTTAACACGCCCCTTCATGTATGGCTGAACCGACTCTTTTTTAAAACACCTAAACGCGTGGACTATTGATATTTTGGGTGGTGATGAGATTTGAACTCGAGACTTTTGCCTGTTCTGATACCATGATAGATTGTTAAACACCATCTCACCTAAAAGTTGAAGTTGTGAGGGAGAGAGGCAACTTAATTATTTGATTTGACTTATTTTCTCTCAACATGAGTAAACATAGCACTGATCAAAAAATAATATTATTGTTCATGCAATAATAAATTCTTTGTAAAACGTAAGTTCAAAAAATACATAATCTTTTTTTTTTTTTTTATAACTCAGGATATCCGGGCCAGCTTGCGCGCACCTCGACTAATCCCTGGGATCCTGAAGTTAACGACCGGATAAATTTCCAGTGACCCTGAGGAGAATCGAACTAGTAATCACTGAGGAACAAACCCAAGATCTTACCAGTTGAGCTACCCCTCAGGATTACAAAAAATACATAATCTTATATACTTAAACTAATAAAAAAATTCTAAGATGCTCTAATCTTTATCCACATTCATCACTTCGTCAATTTGATTTGATGTGGGGCTATATTTTTTTTTCTTCTTATTCCTTTCTCCCTTTGCTGGGGAGGGAGGCAACTTCATTATTTGAATTGGCTTATTTTCTCTCAACATAGGTAAACATAGCAATGAACAAAAAATACTATTATTGATCATGCAAAATAATAAATTCTTCGCAAAATGTAAGTTTGGGAAAGAGGGGAAAAAAATAAATCTTATAACTTAAACTATGAAAACAATTCCTAGATGCTCTAATCTTTATCTACATTCATCACGTCATCTGATGTGTGATTGTATTTTTTTTCTTTTTCTTCTTGTTCCTTTTTATTTTAAATTTTTTGGCCTAAAATCTTTTTAGCTTCCCCCCCCCCCAAAAAAAAAAAAACAAATCCTACTAATAAATTATCACCATATTGGTCCAAAATAATGAATTAACTATTTGAGGGAAGCAAAACATTGCATAACATATAAGACTCAACGTCTCAAGTGCCTGGCCAAGGCACTCATCTCGATATTGCCTTACTAATGAGGCCCCACCTAAGAGGCATGTGAGGCACTAAGACTTGGTACGTTTTTTAACACTACTAAAATGCACAACTATTTGGGATTAACTCATATAGCCTATGCGTTAGTACCCATTTCAATATCTTTGTTATGATTAATATGTCTCGCTTTGTCAAAAAAGGTCCAAATTTTTCCCTAGAAGAATGTGTTACAAGGTTTCAGAGACCAATAGGGTTTTAGAAACCAATAGGACTTTGGTTTTGAACCTCTCCAATTGAAAGCTTCGGTGGGCTTTGCCTTACCAATGGACTATAAAGTGAAATTTATAGTTTAATGTACATTGTGATTCTGTACTCGATTTTTTCTCATTCACAAGACGCCTTGCAAAGGGGATTCCAAAATGAGAGGCCAAAGTTGAATTCATCTAGGTCAAATGCCAATAATAATTTCAAGAATATGTTAAGATTGGACTGTAGTAATAGGCCCAAGAGTAAGGTTCTCCAACATTGAGCCACCCTTCTACTCATTTTCTCTGAACAAACTTGAGTTGGGCTAACACTTATACTAAGAGACACAAGCTAGGGAACCGAATACCCTTATCTTGGTGAGAAAGGGGTACAATAGTTCCCTTTTAGAGGAGAAGGGAGATGGTATGTAGTGTGAGCAGTTAAAGGGATCTTCTTTCTCTAATGCTAGGGAGGGAGTTTGGAAGAATTGAAAGTTTGGATTGAATGGGGTTACTTGATAAAAGTATGGTAAGAAAGGAAAAGGCAAACTATGTATCCATGGGTGGTTATGAAGAGGAAAATGGGCCCTTAGAATGCTGCCCCATGGCATGTCTTGATCCAGAGACTAAGAAAGCGAATGCTGATTCTCTTCTACTCATAGGCCGCATCCCATGTTTGATTCAGACAAGGTCACGATAACTAATCCAAACTGGATTGTTTATCCCACATACTTGGGACTGTGTGGCCCCAAAGGAGGAGGTGGGACAGATTGTCCCAAAACATGGGCTAAGGCGTGCAAAGACGAAAATACTCCTACTCTACCTTATAAACCAAATCAAACCAAGTATTTTCCCACTAAATGGGATTGGCTATATGAATTTGACGATGCTGATCAAATCTGTTTAGAGTCCTCCGTTACATCTATGTAGGCAAGCTTATGTTTAATAGTTTCATTCCAACTTCTCTTAGATCTCCCTCTCCCACTCCTACTCCTAGCAATCTCCATACTTTCACACCTTTTAACTAATGCCTTCATTGAATGCCGTCTAACATTGCCGAACCATTTTAAACGATTTTCTCTCATTTTATCTTCAATCGGTGCTATTCCGACTTTGCCCCTGATCTTATCGTTCCTAATCCTATCTCTCCTTGTGATCCCGCACATCCATATTAGATTTCCATTTCCACAACTGTCATCTTATGAACATGGTTATGCTTTACTGCCCAACACTTTGATCTATTTTACTGGTCTTATCATCACCTTATAATACCATCATTTTACATTGAGGGGACTTTCCAATCACACAAAACTCCTGAAGCACTCTTCTATTTGGTCCACCCGGCCTGAATCCTATGACTTACATCAATATCAATCCCTCCATCATGCTGCACCATAGATCCAAGGTACCTAAAGTTTTCTTTCTCTACAATCTTTTGTGTGCCCAAACTTACTTTTATAGCACCAGTTGTCCTACTTTGACTAAACTTGCATTCCATATATTCCGTTTTGCATCTACCTTATATATCCAATATTATATCATAAAAAATGTACATTAGTAAATATATGTATATGTATTATGATATAATATTATTTATTATATATTAATAAAAATAAGAAATATTAACATGCTTTAATTTTGTTACATAAAAATAATATACAATATAGTAAAATATAGTTACATGTGCTATGTTAATAAACTAACAAAGTTATAATATGCATAATATATTAATTAAATAGACAATATATTTTATATCATATATTTTTATTTTATATTTTATTTTAATTACCTATATATTTTACGTTTTATATATCTATTATATGCATGACATATTTATTATATTTTATAATATTATGTATAATTTTATAGGTACGACAATATATTATATAAAAAATATACAATATTATATTGTAAAAAATGTATATTAGTATATGTATATGTATTATGATATAATATTATTTATTATATATTAATAAAAATAATAAATATTAACATGCTTTAATATATTAATTAAATATACAATATATTTTATATTATATATTTTTATTTTATATTTTATTTTAATTACCTATATATTTTACGTTTTATATATATATTATATGCATGACATATTTATTATATTTTATAATATTATATATAATTTTATAGGTACGACAATATATAATATAAAAAATATACAATACTATATTATAAAAAATGCATATTAGTAAATATGTATATGTATTATGATATAATATTATTTATTATATATTAATAAAAATAAGAAATATTAACATGCTTTAATTTTGTTACATAAAAATAATATACAATATAGTAAAATATAGTTACATGTGCTATGTTAATAAACTAACAAAGTTATAATATGCATAATATATTAATTAAATATACAATATATTTTAAATTATATATTTATTTTATATTTTATTTTAATTACCTATATATTTTACGTTTTATATATATATATATATTAATGCATGACATATTTATTATATTTTATAATATTATATGTTATAATATTATATATAATTTTATAGGTACGACAATATATTATATAAAAAATATAGAATACATTATTATGCTATAATATTAATTAAGGGTAATATGGTCATTTTCCACCATTATGCAATTTCTATCCAAGTCCCATGAAATAAACGAGTATAAAATAAAGGGGAATTGTACGTGAATCAAGCATATGCTGGTATGGATTATATGAGACTGTTAGGTTGGGGATAATGAATCTTGGGACTACAATAGTCTCTAGATCTCTCATTCTATTTGCGTATCAAACAGGGCCTAGAATGAATTCTTCCAACAGAATTTAAAGGCATACCCTTGGCAGACGTTGAAGAGAATATTATGTGTGTGTTTGCGTCAATAGAGGAGAGATATGGGGAACAGGCCAGCAAAGAAATGTAAAATAGTTCCAAAGGTGATTATTGATGAAAGAATTTTGGGGTAAGAGGATCATATTCGAGAAGTAATTGATTCTTCTTGATGCTGGTTTATTCACAAAAGTGGAGACCTGGGCTTGATGGGTAGGAGTTCTCTTCTTTATCTAGCAAGGTAAGTTTGGGAGTTGAATGCATTTCCTCTTAGGAGGAACCATAGACAGATCTTAGATCCTTTAAATGGTGATAAATTCCACGTACTAATGGATTTCAATGGCATTTTTGTAAATTAAAGGGAAGATGAGAAGAGTGATTTGATGAAGATTTTGATGACACAAAAAGCATTTGTGGGGAGGCGTCATAAACATCACACATGGAACTAAAAAAATAGTTTTTCTCACGATAACAAATGGAACCAAAAAATTAGTATTGGTACATATTAAAAATAGAAGAATTAGTGGCCTTTCTTTTTGTTCGGAACTTAGGCTCCATTTTTGAGTTTAGGAGAGAAAAGAAAATAAAAGAAAACATTAGTTAGGAAAGAGAAGAAAATAAGAGAAATAGTTATATTTTCTTTCTATTTGTTTGTAAGTTCAGAAAGAAAGGTAATAACTTTCTTTCCCTTTGTTTGTGAGTTGAGAAGAAATGGAAGGAAAATAAAAGGTAGATGATTATTTTGCCATTAAATCCTTTGAGAAATTGGAGTGCAATCAATTTATTTACATATTTGTAATTTATTTTTTCTTATTCTTTATTTTATGGGCAAATATGTCATTTTGAAAGTTTCATTAATCAGTTTTCTCTTCTCTCCATTTCTTCCTGCTTTTGGGAAAATGAAAATTTTAAAATTTTAAGGCTCAGTTTCTTCCCATTTCTTTCCATATCTTCTCTTTTCTCCCCTAAAAAAACTTACAAACAAGCTATTAATTCTAAAATCTTTTCTTTTCTTTTCTCTTATTTTCTTTCCATTTCACTACATCCAACGGACTATTAGTGGCCCAACCATAATTCATCAAAGTGGAAGAATAACACTTTAGTTATATATACCGAGTCACTAGGCCTTCAATTGACTAGAACTACACGGATGGTTTATGATCAATGTTACCTCGAATGTGGATTATTTTAGTACATCAAATGAAAATGAGAAAACGGTATATAGATAAGAATATTTACTCATTATTCTTGCATAAAATATTAAAATTATTGGTTCTTGTCATTGGATTTATTATTAATTCACTATTTTTAAATATATTTTCTAATGAAAATATATTAAATGCATGATCTTTTCGAATTGTTAAATTAGTGTATTAGAAGTGTACTGTTTTTGAAACATGTGTACCAAAATGTGATTCACAGGGGTATTTGTGATTTTTACCAAAACATGATCCGCAAGGGAAGTGGTGATTTTTAGTAGCTATGGGTCAAAAAAGGGATGATGCTTGGAGACCATGGACCTTCACCTATTCCAAACTATAAGTATGGCACCCACCTCTACTTTTTTTAAGTTTCAAATTTAAAGACAACCTCCTCCATAATACACTTCATGGTGTGTTTGATTGTGGGATATGGAGTGGGGGATTGATTGTCAATCCATGGACCCCAGTTAATCCCATATTTCATTGGCAAAAGCAACTCTTAACATATAGTCCAATTTGAACAACTAATCCCCTATAATGGGTAATATACAATACCAAGAGGGAGATGGTATTGTATATCCCCATTCTCTAGATTGTTTTCCACCAAGATCCAAAAGTCTAAAATTATTTCTTGGCAAATCTCCTATCAAATAATATCCACTTTATCTCCCACCAACCAAACAATACAAAAATTAATCTCACATAAAAATTTAATCCTATGTTATATCCAATCCCATGTCTTATCTCATAGTATTACTCATCCCCATCATCCAATCCCTCCAATCAAACATAGCCCATGGTCTTTACCAATCAAACTTCCTGTAACCTAACCGATCAAACTTCATGTAACCATGCATTTTCTTTTGCTTCTATTGTACAAGCTACAAAAACAAAGAAGGTGCTAGAAAAGAACACGAGGGAGAAAGACATAAAAAAATGATGAACTACGATTGATAAGACAGCAGAAGATAATTGTAATAATCTATTAAAATAGGACAGCAGAAGAGAATTGTAACAATCTATTAAGAGTCAATAACCATATTTGATTCCATGTTCGTTCCAAACCCTCAAAACCATACCATCCACAATTAATAAATAGACAAAAACATAAAAATGGAAATATAAAATAGGCCCAGAAGGTGAAGATAATGGTGCCTAGCCTGGACGATTGAAAAATAAAGAAGAACAAAACACCCAAAAAACAAATAAATAATAACTGTTCTCATTGATTTTATGCCATCATGAAGAAGACAAAACTGCACATACCTTGTATTTACCCATCATAAAACCAGTAACAATAGAATAGTGCAAGAAATTAGTATTGAAGAAAATCCTTCAGATATGGTCTGCCATACTCACATTTGCTGGGTTCCAAAGAAGTAAACAAGGACTTTCTTCCTATCAGACGAGTAGCCCCACTTCTTAGGCTCACTCACCTGCCATCAGAAACCAAACGTTTTTGAGCCTTTTAGTCTTTTCTTCTGTTCTTTAATTATTTATGAGGAAAATAATAATGCACCTGCATAATTGATGCTTCTACATAGATAAAGTCTATCATAAAGTACAAGTTGGATATATGTTCACACACTTAAAACTAAAATAATAATAATAATAAAAAAGCCCAGAAATTGTTCGTGAATTCAACACTCGAGCACGATGAAAAAAAAAAAGCAGCATGCAACTCAAAATAATTCAATCTCTGTGTCAGTGAGAACAATCATCAACAAATAATTAAGCCCTACCACTGATTCCAGCCTCTATGAACTAAGCTGCGCGACAAAAATATGAAACATTTTCCATATACAAAGACCAAATGCTTACCGTTGCTGGCCAGGCTGGGAAGCCCTTAACCTTGGCGAGGACTAGATCGCCCACTTTCCACTGTCTGCGAGCAGCGGCGGCCGCTGCCGCAGAAGCTCTGCCGCCACATTTTCTGCGACTCGGTGCCATTCGAATATGTAAAATCGCAAAGCTCCCAGTCAAATTAGGGCCATGCGTTCTTTAAAGAACGCGATATAGAACGGAATTACGAGTTTTACCAGCGAGGCGGTCCCGGAATTGCACGCCTCTCTGATGAAAAAGCAAGCGGTTTCCAGGTGTTTAGGGTTTGCGGCCGAAGATGCGACGAATGAATTCCCAGGCATTGAAAAACATGCACAGAGGGAAGGCAATCGAAATTGAGATTGCAATCACCGGCGATTGTTGAAAACCCTAGATTTCAGCGCAGATGTATCTATACAGACACGTATATATGTATGTATCACTGTTTTTAGTGAGAGCAGAGTTGAAACTTGAAAATGACTACTGCTCTATTGTTTCTAAACCCTAGTTCTCGAGAGTATCTTGGGCGTTCTGTGGGAGAAGAAGTCCCCATGGACGAACCAGCAGAACGCACTGGCTGCTTATACGCGTGCGCTAAACCAAGCCGAGCTGCTTAGGATAGGGCCAAGTAACTGACGTGCACTACGTGCGGATAGTGCTGATGAAGGCTTTTTTACCTTAGTATATATAATTAAAAATATTCTCAAAATGGGTTGGAATTGGACTATTTACAAAATTAGAGGAAGTGTCGTTAACATATAATTAAATATGTCATTAGTGACACCGATGACACCCCTCCTACACCAAATCCCTCGACAAGTTGTTTGCTCCCCTCCCTCAATTTCAAACAAAAACACGAACAACCTCCTAATTCCAAACAACAACACAACAACTCTATTAACTCAAAAACATATTAAAAAAATCTAAGTATAAATAATTTAAAATAATTAATTGTTAATCAAAAAAAGCAAGTTAAATATTTGCTAACTTCTAAATTAAAAAATAAAGTAAAAAATGATTAAACTAAATCAAAATAAGGTCCAAACGATTACACCTCCAATCTAAACCATCGCGTAAGTTTAAACCCATACGAAACATGTTTTTGTATGCATATTCCAAATGAAAAATGTACTAAGAGTACAAAAGAGAAAAGAAATAAAGTGGATCATTTTGAACCACAACAAGGCCTCTTCTGTGCATGACATGATCAGTCTGGGTGCATAGGCACATCGTTAGCTATATCCGATGATGCCGACTTGTCTCCTCCACAAGTGGCTCCCCTACCGATGCATCCTCAACACACGCCTCCACCGCTGTAGATGCTAGTGTGTCATCCACATGTGCTTCCCCTGTCGGTGGCTCATGTAGTCATGGTCGTCTACTCCAGCTATAGGCAACACCAGATGAATCTACATTGATGATAACCTGCTTGTCCTTCTAGATCATCGTATGTAAGTTTTAACTAGTTCCTGGGGGGTCGACACGGACAGTCTTGTATCAAATACAACAATAGGTGATATGGATGCTAGGGATGTAGAGAATGGCTCTATGTGTAGAATCCCAAACCAGAAGTCATCTATATCTGCTAACAGTGAAGCACATGCTTGTCCCTCCTGCTCTAAAGGTGTCTGCGTGAAATGAAATATAACGGGTTGCTAAGGGAGGGATATACACACAGAGTGTTGTTAATGTTACTGACGACACCCACCCTAATTTTGTAAATTGTTCCGTTCCAACCTATTTTGGTATATTCTTTAATTATTATATATATTTAGGTAAAAAAACTCAACAAATGAATCTAAAGTCATGATAGTAGTGGATGCTGTAGAACAACACATGTCCTACAGAAATCCTAACTAATCTATTAGTCTGTGACAATGTCTGTAGAGTGGGCTGAAGATTGTACATGATTTAAAATAACTGAGCTTGGATAGCCGATCACAAAAAAAGGCAATGGCGCTAGACCAAAAATTTAAAGGTAA
Organism: Sideroxylon spinosum; assembly: GCA_003260245.2. NCBI lineage: Eukaryota > Viridiplantae > Streptophyta > Magnoliopsida > Ericales > Sapotaceae > Sideroxylon > Sideroxylon spinosum. Next base: position 10,973,799 of record QLOD02000009.1, read on the forward strand.
GTTACACATACATGGTGATGTTAGAATATTCTACATTAGAGATTCGGGGCCCAAAGTTACTTTTCAACTATAATTCCTAAATTTAAACCTTCATTTAAGATCAAGTTAGCTTGATCATTCAATTTAAAAATATAATATTTTATTTTTAAAGGGTAAATCAGTAAATTCAACTCGACAAAATCTCCCGATGTCACCTCCCAAGGCTACATTGACTTTTTCTGCGACTCTATCTCTCATTGTAAGGCACCGTCCTTGGCTCTTACTTCTGCTCCAACCATTATACCTCTGGATTTTCTTGTGTCTTCTCCCAGACTCCTACTGCTCCTCTCCTCGGTGCTCCTTCATACACTGTTATCAACAACGCCACTTTAAATAGAGTTGCTGTGGCCGAATCAGCTGCCATAGTATTCTTTGTGACAACTTTGTTGCTTTAGATCTAATCCAGAGTCTCATCATATTGACAAAGTTGGAAACTTAGTTTGGCCTTTGATTTTTCAATAACCCAACACAGTATTTTGGCCTTTGCTTTGTCAACAACCTAACATTGATGGGTGCTTACAAAAAATGGGTTTATCCTCTTCTAATGGTTATTACAACCTTTCTTCTCCTGTTTGTACATGGCAAAGAGTTTTAGCAAAAAATATATATATAGTTGAGTTGGTAGCTTCTAGTTTAGGGTTTTCTGGTTTAATTCCTAACACTACCATCAGAAAGCTTAGTCCTCAAGGCTGTGTTTGTTTGTCGGATTGTTTGGAGGATTGGACTATTTTTGATCAACTTAACTTTAGTCTTGTGTAATTTGCAGTATTGGAACTCTGAAGTACACTATTTATCCCCTAAAATGGAGGATAAGTAATATTATAGGGATGGTGGTATTACATATCCTCAACTTCCGAATTTGTTTCCCGCTAAAATTTAGAAGTTTAAAATTATTTCGTATCACATCTCATTTCAAATCTGATCTTTGTCCCATTTTATATCCCATCAATCAAACACCAAAAAATAATCTCACATAGAAAAAATAATCCAATATATTATACGTGATATTGCTTATACCCATCATCTGGTCCCCCAAATCAAACATAGCCCAAATGTTATGAGAGTTTTATAGGTTGATTGAAAAAAATGATTTGTTAACAATTTACAGATTTACCCTTTTAAAAAATTAAAAATTTATACTTTAAAATTGAATGGTCAAATTAATTTGACATTAAATGAAGGGTTGGGATTTAAATTTAAAACGTGAAGTTGAAAAGCAACTTCAGGTTCCCTAGATTACTACATTAGGTTATGAGAGGGGCTTTAAGGTTATTAAATGCTTAATGGTATTAGAATATTCTATATTAGGTTATGAGATATTATATATATTAAAATACTTTGTATCTTATAATTTAGTAGCTAGTTAGTTTTATTTTATTATATAAATGATTACCATATATACTCCATATTGTAAACAAAACTAAAGGCTTCTATCTAACCTTTGTAATATACGTTGTATTATATAGAGTTAATATACTCCCTACAATTTTATTTCTTTTTTTTTATTTTCAACATGGTATCAGTGATTTTTAGGTTTTTTTTTCTTCTCTAGTATTTTTTTCAAAGCCTTGATTTTCCATGGCACCACTACAACCACTGCAAAAATATTTTTTTATAAATTGAACGGATTCTTAGAGTTTTTCACCATTCTAATTCTAGTTCTAATATCTATTTCTTCATATTTCATCATCTCAATATATTTTGTAATTTAGGATGACATCTAAGCGATGTTATTCGTCCATTGACATTGTTCTTGATGGAACTAGCCATAATATTTAGTCCCAACAAATGTTAGTCATTCTTATTAGGCGTAAACTTTGGAGAGCAAGGTATTGCAGTTTCATTTTTTTTCCTCCAGTGATGTGCTATTTTATCATTCTTATTTCATCTTTGTACGCCATATATTCTGTTTGATAATTTTTAGTTGTTTATTTTTCACTTAGACTGATTCACTTTTTTTGCTATCCAGTTAAACTATTTTTGGTCAATTTTGTGCACACTCTAACTGGTTCTTAAAGGTTCGTAGCCTAAATTTTTTTTATTTTGATCTTTTTTTTTTTTGGTAGGACTACCACCAAGCAGGTAGTTTTTATTCTCTTGTTTCCAAACTCAAGTTACTTTCTACCTTATCATCTTAAGTTAGTGGGTGATGTTAAAATATTTTATATTAGGCTATGAGATATTTTGTATATATACACCTATGTTAGAATATTTTGTATCTTAATATTTAGTAAGTAATTAATTTTATTCTAGTATGTAGATTATTACCATACATACTCTACATTGTAATCATGAGATAATAGTAAAATAGCTCCAACATAATCTCAAATATAAAATAAATAAATTTCAACCTTAAGGTGTTACAAACCAAGCGAATAAGGTAAATAATATTGTAGTCTCAACATTTAACTAAACTTTCTTACTAATTGATGTCGTGGTCGGCCTAGGGTTTAGGATCTGCACATGCATCGCAATTTGTATGGACATGAGCACCACCCACTTATGAAGCATAGATACGTAAAATACTTTATGTACTCTTGATAGTTGTGGCAGTAATGCTAACCGGTATGTAATCTCTCCAACTCTAGCTAAAACATTAAAAAGCCTAATGTATAAGGTGACCATTTATCTCGTTAGCCAAATTGAAACGATCCTTTTTGTGGTGAGACTTCCAAATACACATGATCTCTCACTTGAAATTCCAACGGTCTGTGCCTCTAATCTACGTACTCTTTTGACAGCTATATTTTGTTTCCAATCTCTACCTTATAATTTTGATCTTTTCATTACTCTCCTAAACTAATTCTAACCCAATCGTTGCAATCTCTCTAACCTGAGTCTAGCAGATTGGTGACCTACATGGCCTGCCATACAAAACCTCAAATGGTGCCATCTCAATACTGGCTTGGTAACTATTGTTATAAGTAAACTCTACCAATGATAAATGAGCATCCTAACTACATCCAAAGTCTAATGCACATGCTTAAAGCATATATTCCAAAATCTAAATTATACATTTAGGCTGCCCATTTGATTGAGGATGATAAACAGTATTGAAACACAACTCTATCCCTATAATTAACTAAAACTCCGTAAAAACCTTGAGACAAAACAAGAATCCCAACCTAAATCAATGGACACTGGAGTCCCATGGATTCTCATAATATTTTGGATATATAATCTGGCTAGAGAAACCATTGTGCCTGTACTTCGAATTGGCAAAAAATAAGCCGACTTGGTTAGACGATCCACAATCACCCATATTGCTTCATAATATTTTTTGGTTTCTGACAATCCTGCCATAAAATCCAAAGTTACATTCTCTTATTTCTAATAGACACAGGCAACAACTATAATTATCCCACTGGCCTCTAATGTTATGCCTAATTTGCTGACAAGTCAGGCACCTGCTGATGAACTCTGCCACGTACTTTTTCGTTCCAGGTAAGTAAAACTACCGTTTCAAATTCTGATTCATTTCTATACCTCCCTAATGCACTGTCACTTTGGAACGATGAAATTTTGTCAACACTTCCTAGCAAATAGATAATGGTACAAAAATTCTCCCTTAGTATTTCAACACGTCATTATCATCTATGGTCCATCCTAGCATAACCACTGAGCCAAGTACGTTTACTTGTACATCATCTACCTTCTTATCTGTCTTTTGGGCTTCAATCACCTTACTACTAAACACAAACTGAACAACTAAAGTATAAAAAAGGAGCTTGTTTACCATTATCCTTAAACTCCAAATCAAACTCCCCTAAATCCTTCATCATTACCCATTTTTTGACAGCAAAACTTGTGAAGATACCACGAGTCTTCTTGCTAAAAACATCTGCAACTACATTAGACTTTCCTAGGTGGTACTGCAAATCAAAACCATAATCCTCCATATATTCCATCCACCTCATTTATCTCAAGTTCAAGTCCTTTTAGGTAAATATATATGATTACAATTGAAAAGGTGTAATTACTAACCTATAATTTAATCGTAAAACATGCAATTATCAACCAATTAGGAGAATTTTCAATCATTTTCTAAAACTAATGGTTTGTGTTTCCTAAATGCAAAAAAAAACAATGAAAAGCAGGGAAAACAATAAAGATGGAATAGATGCAAGTGAAGGAAATGATGAAAGTATCTTCATCACACAAGTCCAGACGATTAAAGACTCAATCCGGAGAGTAGCAAAGCAAATGTAGAAGCAAATTAAGAAAATAGCAAGAAGATAACTTTTTTGTTCTTGCCTTCCAAATGGGAAATTACTGTCCAAACACTAATTTCCAGTAGCTATTTGGATTTTATACTTAGAAAAATTTTAATCAAAGTTTTGAAAATTTGTTCTTGCCATCCGAACGCCAATTTTACCGTTCAGACGGGATGGTAATTTTTTAGAGGATTCTATTTTGCATTCTAGGTTTACAAACTATAAATAGGCAGCTATGTTCAAACTATTGGATCTTCTTCTCCAACCATTCTTCAGAGTTCTTTCAATTTTAAGGCTAGTTTTAGTTTAGTTTTAAAGTTTTTCATTATTGTTTTAGAGTCTATATTAGATTCTTGCAGCACACTATTTCTCTTCAGTAGTTTAATAATAAATCCAGGTTTAATTTACTTTTTCGAAGTGCATGTTATTTCTTCTTCCATGTTTTTTCTTTATATCTTGTTGGAATGTGTTTGATGATGTTAGGCTAAAACCCTGGGCTTGATTCAGCCGTTAATGAAGGGCAGATTGTTATAGGAGGGTTGAACGCCACAAACCTTACATGCAAGGTTGAACTTGCATATTAGGGTTTGCGATTTTTGAATTATTTTCATTTGGTTCAAAAAATTTAGAACACATATAACATTGACCATATTTTCTTAAAATCACTGGTAATGCTATATAAGAAAAACTAACTTATTGTTTTGAAACCATTGAAAATAACTTCATACCAAAGATGATTTAACATAATAATTTTCAGTTTTTATTTCCCTTACGTGAACCTAAAGCTGTGCTTTGGACTATTAATTTCACGAGAAAATTTTTAAATTTATTTTTCCTAAATGAGAATTTAAACTGAATAAAAATATGGCATTCGATCAGAAAATAATCAATCTACTTAGATTTGTAGGTTGGATCAAGTGCTTCCCCTTCATTTGAAAACTCTAGAAATTTTATATTATTCTCTAATTTACTTTATTTTGTAATTAGTGAGCTCACTTTTAGAAATAGGTTTGATTTGCTTACTTGATTTCATTTAATTTAATTAGTTGCAATTTCACAAGTTATTAGTTGAAATTAATTTTTATTTTGTGAATTTTAGCTTTGGTAATCAAAATCTTGAAACAACCCCAAACCAGAATTTATTTTATTGCACTTAAAAGTTTAGAATAACTAAACTTAGTGACCCTAGGAAAATTAGAGATTTTAGCTTCCCTAAGAGTTCGATACCTGGTCTCATTAGGATTAAAACTACATTACACCCTCTTACACTTGGAAGGTAATTTTCATGGCAATTTTTAGGAGTAGTCAATATACTTCAAGCTTTTGTGATCAAAAAACACCTTAGACTTCTCACCATATAGATAATGCCTCTAATTTTTTAGGGCAAAATCACTTCTGCTAACTCCAAGTCATGAATTATGTAGTTTTGCTCTTATGTCTTTAGCTACCATGATCTATATGTTACCACCCTACCATTTTACACCAAAACACATCTAAATCTCCCTCTAGATGCATCACAATACACCGAATAGCCTACAAATCTCTCTGGAATGATCAATACTGGTGTTGTAATGAATCTCTTGTTTATTTCTTTAAAAGATCCTTCATATGCATCACCCCACACAAACCTAACTACTTTCAGGGTTAGCCTAGTCAAAGGAGGGGCCAACCTAGAGAAGTCAGGTACAAACCTCCTATAATATCTTTTTAATCCAAAGAAATTATAAATCTCAAACACTGCCTTTGGTCTTGGCCATTCAAGCACAACCTTAACCTTAAACGGATCCACTGTAACTCCTTCTTCGGAAAATCAAGTGTCCTAAAAATTTTACTTCCCTTGGCTAAAATTCACACTTACTCAACTTAACATATAGCTGGTGATTTTTCAAAGTTCATAATATTGCCCTCAAATTTCCTTTCTTTTCTTCTAACTTTGAATAAACCAATACATTATCAATGAATACCACCACAAACTTATCCAAATAGTCTTTAAACACCCTGTTCATTAAATCCATGAATACTATAAGAGCATTAGTCAAACCAAATGGCATATTTAGGGACTCGTAGTACCCATATTGGGTCCTGAATGCTGTCTTAGGAATGTCCTCTTGTCTAACCCACAATTGGTGATATCCTGATCTCAAATCAATCTTTGAAAATATAGATAAACCATTTAGCTGATCAAATAAATCATCAATCTTAGGTAGTAGGTACCTATTCTTGATAGGAACCCTGTCAATTTCTTGTAATCAATACACATTCTCAATGTTTCATCCTTTGTTACCACGAGTAATGCCCGTGCACCCCAGGTTAAGATACTCGGCCTAACAAGCCCCTTAGTCAACAATTCCTTTAACTGTTTTTTCAACTCTGTCAATTTTGTTGGCGTCATCCTACATAGAGGAATGGATATAGGTTCTGTACCAGGTACTAGATTAACACTGAATTCTACTTCTCGTTCAGATGGAAAACTAGAAATCTCTTCTGAGAACACCTTCGAGAATGCACAAAAAACCTTGGGGTAATTCTACCTTGTCGTTAGTTTCTTCTTCATCCGTAGACATACAAGCAAACAGACTATATAAATCCACTCAGCCTTGTCCATCCAAAAATAGTAAGATATATGACTCACGTCGGTCAGCAAAAAAGCAAATCCAATCTCTTTTCTGGGTGAATAAAGTCACATGTCCTTTGGAGGAATCAATCATTGTTTGGTATCATTTAAGCCAATCTATACCAAGAATAACATCAAAACTTTGTATCTCTAACAAAATCAAGTCAAACAGTAAATGGTACTCCCGACCATCAATACTATCCTTAATCAACAATTCACATTCCTTATGCACATTTTGTCAACATAGAACATCTTGCTATTACTGTTTCAACACGTAAAGATGGAACCAAATCATGCACATCTCATCCCAGTGTAGACATAAAAGTTATAGTAGTAAAAGAATGCGATACTCCAGTATTAATGAGTACTATGGTACTAGAGCACTAGAAACGTAAAACATAGAAAGTACCTTTGGTCATGACTGGCTTTACGAGTGTGTCCTGTTGTGCCACTGCAAAAGCTCCCCTCTGTACTGGTGCATTAGGTGGTCTACCAATCCTCTGTACGTGCTAAACTCCTCTCTGTTGTTACTAGTGCTGGACCCTACTCTACATGCTGTTTTGGAGAGAAAATATCGATTAATGTGGCTGCTTTGCTGAACTGATTAAGAAGTTGATGGCTAACTAACCTGAACAGATTAAATAACCTGCTACATTCTCCCACTTTCGCTAATCTATGTCGGTAGATAAAACCTCTACCTATGCCCTGGTTAGCTAAAAGTATAATAAACCCTGACCTTCCTACTTGGTCCACTATTAGCTATCATACCCTGCCCTTGTTGTCTTTTTCCCCTAGGATCTTCTGAATTTCTATATCCAGATTGTCTACAATTGTAACATACTACGACCTTTGCGATGATCCCACAGAAACTCCATACAGGGTAGCTGCACTCATCCATTGTGAATACCAAATATTTGGTACTGACAAAGCATTCCTCTATCTTTCCTGTCCCCCGCTTTCTTGTTGTGTTCCCATTCCCTTCCTAGATCGCACTTCCAATATACTTCAAGTTTCTAACACATCTCTCTCTACTATCATCTTTCTGTTAATTATGGCCTCATAATCCTCTAATTCCAGTAACACCATTCGGTTTCTTAATGTCGGTCTCAAACCTCATTCAAAACTTCTACATTTGAGATGAGTAGTCAAAATTATTTTTGGTGCATATTTTGACAAATTTGAAAACTTCCTTTCATGTTTGAAATACTAACGTGGAACCTTGAATGTGATTGACAAATTCCTCTTCTTTTGCATCTCTCAAAAATTACAAGAAGAACTGGTCTCGAAACTTCTCTTTAAATCTTTCCCAAGTAAGCCCCATTGATCCCCCTAGAACTTTGTATACTATCCCACTAACTAGAAGTATGTCCTATCAATTGAAAGATGGTGAGAGTGATCCTGGTCAAACATTCTAATATTCCATGGCTACTAGAATTTTTTCACATTCTGTGAGAAATTTTTCAGTCATCTTCTAAGGTACCATGATAAATATGAGGTTTCATTTTTCAAAAATTTTCTAATCTATTTGTTCCGGTCTATGTTTGATTTGGAGGTTCTACTCCAGCGCCATTTATTAACATTACTACAGCCTTGACCAATTGCTCTAGTACTACTTTAGTATTAACTACCGTTGTTTGAGGCCCTTCCAGTGCGTGTGGATGCCTTCCTTATTTCTTATTGGTGCTGATTGGATTTTCGTAACTTTGTTATGCTGAACCCCATGTTCCTGTTGGATAGATTTATTCTCTTATTCTCTTACCATGTCTTTGCCTCTACCATAGGCCTTACCCTGGCTTTGATCTGTGTTCTATGTGGTTGCATATTCTAACATACATATAAAATCACTTCTCAATATCGTATTTTGAGATAGCATCCATGTCAATAACTTAAAATTGAATCATATGTAAAGCTTAAAACTTTATAAACCAACAACAGTAATACATTCTAAGATTTGTATTTTATAGAACAAATTTTATATTACATCACATATAGGAAATGAGCGGACTTATATACAATATAAAATCTACCACGAGTAACCCTGTAAAACTATTCTATCAAATAGCTAGAGAGAGGTAGCTATACACATGACAAAATTTCCCTTACTATAATATAATTTTACATACACTCAATTGGTTTTTTTTTTTTTTTATCATTCCTCATGTTTCTTACTATTTATTATGACAGAGCCTGCTAATATACACATGTTGCCCATAGGAAAAGCACTTCTTAAGGCACTGGGACTGCAATGTCGGGGCTTCTGGCAACCATAACAGATGAGAGGCCTTTTTCTAGGGCCAATGGTATCCCCTCTCTATTTCCGTCCATTTTGGCGTAGTAATTTTCAAATGAACACAACTCGATTTTAAAAATCCCTTTTTGAGCTTTGTTTTGACCTAATTGGTTTAAATTACTTTGAAAAGTTTTTGGAAGGTCTCCAAAATCTCCTGAAAACCACGCCAAATGTCTTAAAATGGTCTAAACCTTTCCAAGTGAACCTCGAACCTCACAAAACTTGGCCTGAGCAAGAAGATCAAGTCAGTTCGACCCACTTTTAAGCCTAACCGCTAAACACTTTGCAACGAAGTGTGTGGCACACTTTCTTGCTCATTTTAAATGGTAGAAGGCTTTGTCCTTTATGTTGTTGCAAATTTTGTCACTTTTAGTGTTTTACAAAGCCTTTTGGTATACGTCGCTGAGCAAAGATGGCTCCAAAATAGTTTTTTGCAAGGTATTTTACTTTCTTAAACTTTTCAAATTGGTTTGTTAACGTTTGTTTGGCAAACTTTATTGTTTTAGTTAAGTGTTTCAAACATTTTTGCTTACTTTGTTCACAAAGTAGTTTGCCTAACCTAACTTTTTCAAACCACTTTGCCTAGCATTGTTTATCAAATGAATTTGCAAAACGTTGTTTAGCAAAGTATTTTGCCTTCTCAATCATTTCAAACATGTTTGGTTATTTAGGTTTTTCAAACTTTTTTGGTCTAACTTCAAAAGCAAACTTTTTGGCACCTCAAATGACTATAAATAGGCACTATTCCCTCTTTCATTTTCACCCAAAAATCAGCTCTTCTCCTTTCTCAGTAGTCGGCCTTGTGAGGGTTTTTCTAGAGGTGTTTAGGTGGCTTTTCGAGTTTCTTTCTTTAAAGCTTCAAAGTTTCGGTATAAAGTTTCTCTTTCTAAATTATTTTCTTACATTTTGTTTAAGTTTTATAATTAGCATGTTAATGCTTTTGGATGAAAATATTTTCTATAAACTAAGAGCTTTCACCTTGTCAATAAAAAGTGTCCAATTTATTATTCTAATCCAAGTTCTGCCCAATTTATGATTTTATCAAAATAAACCTAAGATATTCTTAGAATTTTCTTCACACGCATAGTACCTAGTTATAATGCATGATCATGTGCGATATTCTTCTTAAATTTACATAGTTTGCATGTCAAAGTAATGCTAAAATTGGTATAACCCCAGAACGTATGCAAGCATACACACACTTAAGAGTAAAAATAGTCTTAGAGATTAATTTGTTATCAATCCAGAATATTTACCTGAGCGAGTAATACTCTAGAGAATGGAAATAGCTTAGAATTGTTTAAAACTATTAATCTCTAAATGTGTTTCTCGTAGAAATACTTGTGAAATATACTTTGTGAATCTATCGATGTTGTGATAGGAATTGTCATTATACTTGAGCATTTGCATAGTATTAAACCTTTGATTCATGTTACATAGATTTGACCAAGCCCAGAATTGGGTTCAGGAACCTAACTCCCTACCAGACCAGATTAAAGTGTCCAAGTAGATGCTTAAGACTCTACCGATTTAACCAGTCCAGCCCAGGTCAGATAGAGCTAGGCTCCCCACTTCATATTTTTAAGACTAGATAGAGCTAAGCTCCCAAACTAAATGCATCAAGGCTCCTTACTTCAGATTTTCCAAACTAGATAGAGAGAGGTTCTCAACCTTATATACTATACTAGTTAAGAAATAATTAAAGTGTCCAAGTGGATGCTTTAACCCAAATTGTCTCCTTATATTTCAAACATACATATAGTTCAAACCACTTTAGGTCTGAACTATGACGACCTGATCCCTCTAGGGGTACATAGGCAGCTTGGGCACATTTCCTAGGTCCGATCACCATTATTATCATCTTATCCATCATCACCATTTCCATCACTGTCCTTATCTCCACCATCATTTCTATTTTCATCATCATCTTCATTTGGTCACCTAAACCTACTAAGCATTTCATCTCATTGCATTTAACCTGATTTTGTTTTCTATAGAAACTAAAACATGCAAGGAAATTTAACAGAAGATTAGTCTTTAAATTTGTATTTAGATTCTATCCAGCATATAGAACCCCCTAGGAAACATCATTACCAAATAGACAAAAACATCACTATACTCACACACGAACTACGATTGGCTTGATTCTTAAACGAGATACGTAGGCAGCTCGATTAAACACAACCATCTCACATTCCATGCATCATGTGCATTTAGAGTTTCTTTTGTAATGATATCAACAAATTAGATATTATTTGGTGAGATTATGATTGTAAAGATTGGAAAGGGTCCATAGGTAAATCTAAGTATCGGTTTCCAAGTATAAATGAACCCGCGGACCCTTTATTTTTGATTACACATATTAGTTGATAGTCTTTAAAAATGGCCTTTATCATAATTTTAAAGAAATCATAAATTAAAACATTTTAAATATAAAAACTCAGATTTCTCGATATACTATTTTGAAATAGTTGAGCGGCGACTCCTATTTTCTGTAATCAAGGTCCTTCCAAAACAAAATATAAATCTTTATATGTGGGTGATCTTAAATGCCCCAGTTGCAATATAGACAAGAGACATACACCCCTCGTTTTGGTCCGATGCACGAATCCACTCGTTGCACTGGTAAACACAAATAAATAGTTAGTTCGCCATGTAATTCAAGAAAATTCTATTAAATAAATAATCCTATATTCTTAGCATTTTCCTGATTCCAACTACAGAAATTTTACAATTAATTTAAAAAAGTCTCAACACAATCCATATGAGAAAGCCACAAAACATGTGATTACTCTTATATTTCACAACCATGAAAAAAACATAAGCTTAATAAGGTTCTATTCATATTCTATAACTTTCCCAATATCCTTGCAGATAGTCTTAGCATAAAAAAAACTTAGCAAACATATTGCGTGTTGTATTATAACATCAAGTTGTTGGTATTTGGTGTATGTACCACATACAAGCATAACAAGACTTCAAAAAAAAATCATGTTAGACCAACTTGATTGAATTTTAATCTAAATTAACATTAAATCTGAGCGTTGGTGATTTCACGTTAAATGTATTTTAAATATTTATTCGTCCAAATGAGTAATAGTTCATTGAAAGCTAAACATAAAACAATAATTTAGTTATGCCCAAGCAAAGAGCAAAATTGCATTATTTTAAAAAACAATGTCTATAAAGCATAATTTTACTTAAAGTAACCTTATATGATTTGTTTTCGTATGCTTCTTTATAGTTGCCAAGTGGTGTGAATGAGCACATATAATAGGACTAGGGTAGCTCACTAATGGGACCAGAAATAGGACCATATGGGGATTTCTTGGAACAAGGACCAAACTTTAACTCAAGTCAATAGCCTCTGGAGTGAGCAAAAATGGATCAAATAAAAAATAATTAAATTGATCAAAATAATTTGGTAACTTTAGTTGATCATTTTAAGTCAATTGATTTCATCTTCCTTAAAAAGATTAATTTTTTATTTTTAAATGATTCTAAAAAGATTCGAAAGCTTGAACTATAATGGGTTAAAAAGGAGAGAGGTAATTGGAAATCTCATTGCTTAAAGAAGTAGGCACCATCATTCCTATAAAATATGAAATTTGTTACATAACCTCATGCACACCAAAAGAATTCTCCTTATACATAACGATTATGTAAAAAACAAATTTATAAATACCAAATAATTCTATAAAATAATGGTTAGGTATTTTTTTTTTTTTTAAGAATTATACTTCTAGAAGAGGCGATGAATAAGTGCTACTTTTTTGTTTTTTACTATATTACACATATATATTGGAGAAGATTACTTATTAGTCTTAAAGTCTTCACTACTTAGAAATTTTATGATGTGCTCGATATATATCTCTTACAATGATAACTTATCAAATAGCCTACTTATATTTATTTGGCATTTACCAAGCTAAGAAGCGTGTGCTTCTAACTCAATTGTATTCACATTTTTTCATTAAATTTTTTTATTCATTCAGAGATTTATTTTTCAAAGCATAATGTGTTTTAATAGTGGCAGCAACCTCTATATATGGTGTGAGAAATAAATAAACTATAATATAGTGTTTTCCAAAACAATAACATGGTATTTACGCAATTTCTTAATAACTTTTAACTATATTAGTTAAAATATTTTTGAGTACGAATCCAACGAACTCACATAACAATCAATCAATCAAACAAGACAACGATTATAATGGGAAACCCTTATTAGAATAGTGAAAATAAGATTCCGGGTCTGATTTTAGGTACCACCCAAACACCTTCACTATAAAACTAGTTACAAAAAAAATTGTACCTGAATACTCTATGACTATGCACACATATTCTATCAATAATCTTGCTTCACTCTTCAATGTACCATGACCAAGTGAACAAAAGCTTTCTGACTTATTAAAAGAACAGTCTTGAAGTCTTTTAAAACTTACAAATATTTAGAAAAAAAAATTAAGAAACTAAGATCTCACAATAAAAACTATCTCTAAGAAACTAAGATCTCACAATAAAAACTATCTCTTTAAGACTTTATATTATGCTTTTTATTTTTATCATTTAGAGTAGGATCATATATATAGAAAAATCCAAACCTAACTAGTAAGGAAGTTCAGGTTTAATAGGTTTTCCGGCAACTCGAAGCCTCGATCTCTCTGTGAGCCCTGTGAGGTGGCTCAAAGGGTCGAACTTCCTTGTGAGTTTCCTCTGGGCTTTACTATTGTTTCAACTCTGACTCATCCGAGACTGCTAAGGCTTTGGCTATCCAATGGGTAGGCTACGGGCTTTCCGTATTTTAATTCTTAACCTCGTTCAGTGTTCTTCAACCCGAAGACTTGTTTATAGTAGTATTTATAGTATCCACTTAACTTCCTTTAAGTCAAACTCTTTCAAGTAGTTATACATTTATTTTCTTCTTTGTCCCTCATCGACAAGATATGAAAAAATATAAAGCCTTCACCCACTTAATTTACGATTGCCGAGCTTGATAGCAATAGACATGGATTCAAGCTAGGATATCAAATAAGTGGGCAATTATCAAATGTAATGTATGAAGAAAAATAATGCTTCTTAAATGAAAATAAATAAAATAAAAATAATTTTTTCAAGGAAAATTAAAAAATAACCCCAAAAAAAAAAAAAACAAAAAACAAAAAAATGACCACTTGAAGAATTTGTAACATTGAATTTAAGCCCTTGGTGATATTATGTCAAATGCAAAACGGATACCTTAAATATTTAATTGTGCAAAGGAGTTGTAATCCAATGAAGGTTAAAATGTCAAATCATGATTTGGTTGTGCTCAAACCGTGCTCAAGCAAAATGAGCATAATAACTTTATTTTAAGAAATAAAGTATATTTTGTTTCATATAATGTTAGGTAATTTGTTTTTTTTTTTTTTTTTTTGAAATTGCCACAGAGTGAGAGTGAGCACATGTAACGGGATTGGAGCAGCTCAAAAAAATGATCTGATTAGGATTTTCTAGATTTTGGTCATAACTTCAACTCAGGTCACTAGCCTACAGGTTGCACAAAAATGAATCAAATAAAAAATTTTAACTAAAAGTGAGTAAAATAGTTTCTTGATCTAGGTGAATCAGTTTAAGCTGATTGGTCCTATTTAAAAAAAATAAATCAATTCTTTTAATCTTAATCAATTTGAAAAATTTTACAGTTGAAACAACCAAACTATGGTGCGTAAAAACGAAGCTGTTAGTTTGATGAACACAATCACATTGTTTAGAGAAGCATGAACCATAATTCCCATAGAGTATAAAATTGCTTCATAACTTCGTACAAACCAAACGGATTCTTCCTAGTTCTCTAAAATGATTTTATAGACACCAAATAATTATATAAAATGGTCGAATTCTTCCTAATTCTCTAAAATGATTTTATAGACACCAAATAATTTTATAAAATGGTGGTTGGGTATTTTTTTAGACCTACACTTCTAGATGACCCAATGAACAACTGCTACTCTTTTTACTCTATCACATATATATAGAAATTGTATGATATGCTTAATATATATCTCTCACATCAATAACTACTCTAAGAGCCTACCCATATTTATTTTACATTTGCCAAGCTAGGAAGCGTGTGCTTCTAACTTAATAATATTGAAAGTTTTTCATTAATTTTTCTTATTAATTCTAAGATTTATTTTCTAAGTATAATGTATTAATACTGGCAGCAACCTCCATATATGGTGTGAGAAATAAATAGACTATACTTAATTAATTAATTTAGGTTTTTCCAAAATAATTACATGGTATTTATGCAATTTCTTAATAAGGTTTAACAATATTAATTAAAACTTTTTGAATCAAGTCCAACAAACTCGCACAATCAATCTATCAATCAAAACAAGACAACGATTGATAACGGGAATCCCTTTCCAAACTAGTAAAATAAAAATCTAGGTCTGATTTCGGAGACCACCCAAACACCTTCACTATAAAACTATTTATAAGAAAATTGATCCTAAATACTATACGACTACTTGCACATATTCTATCAATAATTTTGCTCGGCACCTCATTGTACAATGACCAAGCAAGAAAAAGCTTTCTGACTCATGAAAAAGTCAGTCTTGAAGTCCTTTAAATTTTACAAATATTTAGAGCATAGAAGGAAAAAATGAAGAAGCTAAGATCTTGCAATAAAAGTTCCTTCTTTAAGACTCTATATTATGCTATTTATTTTCATCATTTAGGGTAGGAACACATATATAGGAAAATCCAAACCTAACTAACAAGGAAGTTTAGGTTTAACTGATTTTCCGACGACTAAAAGCATTGATCTCCCTGCGAGCATCCTACAAGGTGGCTCATGGGGTCGACTTCTTTGCGGGTTGCATGCCGGCTTTACTGTTTTTTTTTAGCTATGACTCATCCGAGATTGCTGAGGCTTTGGCTATCCAACAGGTAAGCTACAAGCTTTCCTATATTTTAATTCTCGACCTCGTTCAGTGTTTTTCTTTAACCCAAAGATTTGTTTATATTAGTAACACATCACTTCGATTGAGTCAAACTCCTTCAGGGAGTAGCACATTTATGTTCTTCTTTGTCCCATATCGACAAGATACGAAAAAATACTCTCATTTATAACCTTCATGCACTTAATTTACAATTGCCGAGTTTGATAGCAATATATTTATATTCAACTTAGGGCATCGATAAGCGAGCAATTACCAGATGTAATGTATAAAAAATCATAATGCTTCTTAAATTGAAATAATTTTTTAAGGAGAATTAAAAAATAACCCAAAAAAAACTAGAAAATAAAAAATGACCACTTAAACTATTTGTAACATTGAATCTGAGTCGTTGGGGATATTATGTCAAATGTAAAACTGATACCTTAAATATTTAATTGTGTAAACGAGTTATAATCTAAGGTTAAAATGTCAAACCATGATTTAGTTGTGCTCAAACCGTGCTCAAGCAAAAAGAGCATAATAGCTCTATTTCATGACATAAAGTGTGTTTTGTTTCATGTAATGTTATATTATTCTTTTTATTTTAATTTCCACGGAGTGAGAATGAGCACATGTAACAGGACAGGAGTGGCTCAGAAAGATGGTCCGATTTAGATTTTCAACATTTTGGTCTTAACCTCAATTCAAGCCACTAGCCTATTGGTTATCCAAAATTGAATCAAATAAAAAAAAAAAATTTAACTAAAAGTGATCAGAATAGTTTTCTGCTTTTGGTGAATTAGTTTAAGCTAATTGATCCTTTCTAAAATGAGAAATCAATTTTTTTTTTTAATTCTCAGCCTCGTCCAGTGTTCTTCTTTAGTCCGAAGACTTGTTTATGTTAGTTTTCGATATCCACGTAACTTCATTTTAGTCGTACTCCTTCAAGTAATTGGATTTATCTCACATTGATAAGATACAAAAAACTACTCTTATTTATGACCTTCACTTAATTAATAATTTCCAAGTTTGATAGCAATAGATTTGTATTCAAGTTAGGGCATCGGATAAGTGGCAATTATAAAAAGTAATGTATGAAGAAGCATGATACTTCATAAATGAAAATGAATAAAATTAAAATAATTTTTCTATGGATATTTAAAAAGTAACCTAAAAAAAAATGACCACTTAAACAATTTGTAACATTGAATCTGAGCCATTTTTGATATCACGTAAAATGTAAAACTGATATCTTAAACATTTATTCGTGCAAATAAGTCAAATTTAATTCAAGTTAAAACATCAAATCATATAATTTGGTTGTGTTCAAAACCGTGCTTAAGCAAAGAGCATAATAGCTTTAATTCAAGACATAAAGTATATTTTGTTTCATGAAATGTTATATAATTTGTTGTCTTATTTTTTTAAGTCGCCATAGATTGAGAATGAGCACATATAATAGGATTGTAACGGCTCAAAAAGATGATCGGATTAGGATTTCCTAGATTTTGGTCTTAATCCCAACTCAAGTCGCTAGCCCAAAGAGTTCACAAAATTGAATCAAATAAAAAAATAATAATAACTACAAGTGATCAAAATAGTTTCTAGATTTTTGCTCATTCAGCTTACACTAATTGTTACACCCACTTTGGGAGAAGATAGGTAATAGGAGATAATAAAAAAATTTACCATTTCCCATTAGCCTCACAAAATA
>QLOD02000009.1:10993173-11012058 GCA_003260245.2 Sideroxylon spinosum
GGAGTTCCTCTTTCTATTTCTGCATTCTTGTTTACATAAAAAGCTGCACAACTCCAAGGGGATTTTGATGGTCGTATCACCTTCCATAAGAATATAAAAATCGACTTCTATCTTTCTACCTTCTCCTGCTGTACCTTTGCCTCACCAGTGAAAGCAATTAATAATATCCTCATCTATATAGTGGTGATCTCGATAAATCTTTGTCCTTTGCCATTTATCAACCACCACCAAGATTGATTACTTAACACATGCAAAAAACATCTTATGTAAACCAACTGTGTTGAGGAATCTATAGGGCCTAGCTTCATTGGCACTCTTATACAAAAATGCAATAGACTTGATAATTGCAAAGAAACATTTGGAGTGGGCCATAATCAAAGAAGAAATTAGAGACCTATAGTTCTATAAAACGATGGGAGGGCTTCAAGGCTTCAAACTAAGGGATCTGGGGAAGACAAAAGGGTTTTCAATCTAGGACGAAGGGTAAACTTGATGTATAAAAGTAAAGGGGTATAAGGGTCCGAATGAGGTTTTTTTATGGATTCAGACTTTTTACAATGGTATAGATATTGATATAGATAAAAGTCATAGGTTGTATTTGGACCCTTATACCCTTCTACTTTTATAGATCAATTTTACCATTCATCCTAGATTGAAAACCCTTTTGTCTTCCCATATCCCTCAAACTATATTTGGTATGTAGGAATGAAAGGCAATGGAATGAAAAAAGAGGTTGGAATGGAATACTCATTCCATTCCTTTGTGTGGTTGCCAATATGAAATTAGTGGGAATGGAATAGACATTCAAATTTTCATAATTTAATTACATATTTTAAATATAATGAAGTAAAATAAAAGATAATAAAAATTACTAATATTAGTTTTTTAAAAACTATAAAAATAACATTTATTTTCAAATTGTGACTTAGAGTAAAAAAAATGATTCAGGGGTAAAACGATCATTTTGTAATTTAAAATCTAAGTAGGCCAAAAATTTATTCACTATTAAGAAATATGTTAACAAATTTATTTTAATCTTTTTGGATGCCAAAAATACGAATTTGGACAAAAAACGAGCTCAAGAGCAAAATAATCATTTTATAGTTAGAATTCAAATTGGGCTAAAATTTGTTAACTATTAAGAAATATGTCAATGATATTTGTTTAAGTTTTTAGGCTGCTTAGAATGCAAATTTCAACAAAAGGCCCAAGGGTAAAATCGTAATTTTACAATTAAGTTCTAATTTAAATGAAAATTTATTAGTTATTAAGAAATATATCGATAAATATTTTTAAACTTTTTGGAAGCCCAAAAATATAAATTTGGGCAAAAAACGAACTCAAGAGTGAAATTATCATTTTACAACCCAAGTCTGGATCGGATCAAAATTTACTTAGTTATTAAGTAATATAAATGAATATTTTTATTAGTTTTTCGAAAGCCTGAAGTTTGAATTTGAAAAAAAAAATGGAATTGGGGGTAAAATAATCATGTTTATAGTCCTAATTTGAATTTGTATAAAAATAAGATCAATGGGCAATATGGTTATTTTACAACCCAATGGAGTAATTGAGAGATTTTTTTTTTTTTTACAAAGTAGTTGTTTGTTTTTCATCTTTATTTTTTTTTTCAATTTTTAGATCAAATTTTGGTTGCAATGGAATGGCTATCCCATCACTAAAAGTATGGAATGCGTTTTCCTATTTCATGTGGGAATGACTATTGGAATAGCATTCTAACTTAGGTTTTTTGATACCAAACATAGCCTCATTTTGAAGCCTTGAAGCCCTCCTATCTTTTTATTTAATGGTAGCTCTCCACTTTCTTCTTTGATTATGGCTCACTAAAAATACTTCTCTGCAATTATCAAGCCTATTGCATTGTTGCATAAGAGTGCCTATGAAGCTAGGCCCTATAGATTCATCAACGCAATTGGTTTACAAGAGATATTGTTTGCATGTGTTGAGTAATCAGTGGTGGTGGGGGTTGATAGATGGTGAGGGATAGAGATTTATCAAGTTTGCCATTGTATAGATGAATATATTATTAATCACCTTCGCCGGAAAAGCATAGGTACAGCAGGAGAAGGCTGAAAGATGGAAGCCAATCTCCCTATTCTTATGGAAAGTGATACTAAATTACGGTTGGTTTATAAGAGACGTTGTTTACATGTGTTGAGTAATCAGTGGTGGTGATGGTTGATAGATGGCGAGAGACGGAGATTTATCAGGATCGTCATTGTACATATAAAGATGTTATCAGTCGCCTTCGCCAGCGAGGCACAAGTATAGTAGGAGAAGGCTAAGAGATAGAAGCCAATCTCTATATTCTTACGTAAGGGGACTGATAATATCTTCATCTGTATAATGATGATCTCGATAAATTTCTATCTTTTACCATTTATCAACCATCACCACCACTGATTACTTAACAAACACAAACAATATATCCTATAAACCAACCATGTTGACGAATCTATAGGGCCTAGCTTCACTGGCACTTTTATGGAAAAATGCGATAGGCTTGATAATTGCAGAGAAGTATTTTTAGTGAGCCATAATCAAAGAAGAAAGTGGAGAGCTACAGTTAAATAAAATGATAGGAGGGCGTCAAGGCTTCAAACTGGGGGATTTGGGGAAGATCAAAGGGTTTTCAATCTAGGACGAAAGGTAAAACTGATATATGAAAATTAAGGGGTATATGGGTCCAAATAAAGTTTTTTTAATGGATTCAGACTTTTTATAATAGTGTTTATAATAATACAGATGTAAATCACAATCATAGGTTGTATTTATAATAAGAGTAATTACATTTGAGCTATTTGATGAGTGACTAAATGATGTTGACTTAGCCATTAAACAGGGCCGAGGATCCTTTAAAAATATGCATGCATGTAGCTCTCATTGTCAAATCTTTAATTGATATAAATTTATATACATACCATGCTATAATTTTATAAAAGTTTGTAGAGATGTCGATCTAAAGATCTAAGATATCATGATCCAATGAAATGGTGCCATGTGGAGTGGTGATTGGAGTAGGTGACAGTAACTGATAATTTAGGTAAGGTTTCCTCTTTCTTTCTTCCTTAGAGAGTTTAGGTGCCATTGAACATCTGTAGTAACCTCGATGCTCCATTTTTCTTTCTTCTTTAGAGAAAAATAAGAAATCTCATTGGACAAGAACTCTAGGTAATCTATTCTAAATAAACTATATATCTAATATGGACATATAATAATATAATAAAGATATATATTAACATCCTCCCTCAAATTTAAGGTAGGATACTAGAGACTAACTTGAGTTTAAAGACTAAGAACTAGATTGAACCGGTTGAAGTTTGAAGTCGGATGAAAAGCAGTGGCACTAGTTGAAGGTGAATACGGATAAAGCAGCAAACATATCCCCCTGTGTAAAGCGCAGGTTATACACCCAAAGGTCACAAACTTAACTCTAGTTACACACTCAAAGATCACGAACTTAACTCTAGTTACACGTCCAAAAGTCATGAACTTGAATCTTGTGGCGTGCAGGTTATACACTCTAATGTCACAAACCTATAAAAGCACCATTACGCAAATAACAAGTTACGCGTCCAAACGTCACGAACCTCTGAAAGTATTAGGGTCACATGGAATCGCGTTGGGAGTCTTCAACAGAGAGACAATGGGATGTCCAACAAAGAGACTGAGAATTTGGAGAAATGACGATTTAGGTATTAGATGTATAGTCATTGGATCCCGGGAGCAAGAAAACTAAAGAGGTGATATAAGTGACAAAGAAGGTGAAGTGAGATGTGGTAGTGGAAGCGACGGTGATGTCGGGAAAGGTAGCACCAATAACCAAAGATGTGGAATGCTAATCTATCCAGGTTAAAAAATCTTGAGCTCTGATATCATGTTAAGAGAAAAGAATAAATGAAAAAAGTTCGAAAAATTATATATATTAAATATGGGTGTAATACAACAAAGTAGCAATCCTATTATAAATAAACTATATAAACTCTAAGTAATCTATTCCAAATAAACTACTATCTAACGGGACAAGAACTCCAAGTAACCTATTCTGAATAAACCATATAAACTCGAAGTAGCTTACTCTAAATAAACTATATATCTAATATAAATATATAATAATATAATATAAACATATCTTAACTAGGTTCAATTTTTTCTTTTTTCACATAAATTTGCTTAAAACTATATTTACTTTCTTCTTTTATATGATATCATAAAAAGAATTTTTTTTAAAAAAAAATAGATTTAGTTTCTGAATCATTATCCAGGTGCTTTGATTTTCTCACTTATTTTTGAGTGTTTTATCATTGGTTTAGATTCTTATTTAACTTTTTTGCTAGTTCGCCATCTAAATCTGGATCAACTATTATTTCAGCTTTAGAATTAGAATCATTATTTTTTAATTCTTCTTATTTTGTATCAGTGTCTTTCAACATACTTGTGCATTCTTTATCCGAATTTTTAGAATTAAACTCTAAAGAGAAAACATATTCGTTCTTTTTGAATAGATTTTCATATTGATTGTAGAGAATTTAAATTGGTTTAGCAACCTATCTATATTGTTCACATCATTTTCATCCTTAAATCTAGATCTCTAATCTTTAATATTTTTTTTATTAGCTTAAAAATTTTTGTAATTTTTTTCTTCAATAGTTTCTGTTACTACTAAAAATTTATCAATCCCCATTCCTCATTTGTATAAAGTTAAGATCTCATTCTCTTCATTTATTTGAAGAATGTGTATTTTACTAGAATAGTCTTTCTTGACCAGTTGTTAAAGTAAATTTTTTATGTTTGTTGATAGATTTATATAATTTATTTTAACTTATATTTTATTTGTAGTACACATAACCTCAAACATATTATTTTGTATTAGAAAATTTAAAATTCTTATTACATTTAAATTACTTGTCTTTTGTTTTTTTGTTTTTTGTTTTTTTCTAGAAATATGAACTTGATGTTCAAATACTTCTTTTCCATTTTCTTACACATAAAAATATTTTATTACTGTCGTTAGTCATTTTCAATTATTTATCCTAAAATGATGTCACTCACAATCTAGAATATAGCCAAATAGTCCTTACAATTAAACCTGTCAATGGGGTGGATCTAGATCTAATCTGGACCAAATCCATCAGCTTCAAATCCAATTATAATGGATCTGATCCAGATCCAAATGTAATCAGATTCAATTTATAAGATTCAGTCTAGATCCGTATACCCGCGGACCGATCCATTAAAAAAATTTATTATTTCATAAAAACAAAATATTTTATTCAATATATATTATATATAGAGCAAAGTATACATATAGATTTAATAGTTAAAATAATTGATTTATATTTTTATTGAATAAAAGTAAAAAAAAATGCGATGCTGGTGTCATTCCCGCAGTTGTCACATCCAAAAACCAAGGATGAGATCGGCTGGGAACCATAATGCCTTAGCCTATGGCACACGCAAGCCTTCGTATACAAAGCTACTAACATTTATAGCAGTAATAAAATAAAATTCTAAATAATTCTGTCAAACATAATTCTCCAAATAATATCAAACAACTAATCTACAATAGTAACAGCTCCAAAATCTATATAACTCAACAATAACTAAATTCTCAAACTCAAATAAACGATTAAACATTCTTATTGGAGATCACAGACTCATGACGTCACGATCCCAAATTAATCCAGAATTCTTGATTAAAATCCTTTCATCTCACTTGAAAAATATTAAAAATGAGGGATGACCTAAAGCTCAATGAGTTGATTGCCAAGCCAAAAATAACAATATCAATTTAAAAATAATAAATTTTCAAATAAACAATTTCATTAAGAAAAACTTTTAATTAACAATGTCCATGCATAAACAATAATAATTTCACAACATGCACATCAAAGCATAATAACGTCAATAATTCAACCCGTTAATCACTACGTGATGACAAACATCAATCCATGGATATATGAAAATCAAATATAAAATGTGTCAATATACTTTCTCATGGGTAGTGCCTGTTAGATCTAATATCGCACTTTAGAGTCATCCAGTCTGGCTCTTAGGTTCTTCCCTAAATCGATCTGATTGAGGTCACCACAGTTTTCACGGGCCTGTTTCTACAATCATTGAGAACTAGGGTCACCACGGTTTTCACGGACCTATTACCTAGTTGTCAGAGTCACACCATTTAAGAAACATATCCCTTAGACTTTTTATTTCAATTCTAATATCCATAATTAATCGTCCATCACAATCTCATAAATTCCAAGCGAACATAAGTGTTCAAGCAATTTTCCTTATATTCAATAGCATAAACCATAAAATCTCTTTATCACAATAATATAATTTTTCACAAAGAATAATTCAGAAAATTTAACTTTCAAAACCATTATGCATGGAATAATTTACAAAATTAATACTAGCAAAACAAACCACTCACCTAAAGTCCAAATAAGCAATATAGAAATATATTAGAATATTTTGTCACTATCCTGAACACACGAATATAAATATCTATTATTTAAAAACCAATCTTAAAATTAAAATAACATTATTCACTCTGAACTCTCTCCATCAAAATAATTAATAAATCTCTCATTGAATAATTTTAATAAACACCCACCAAACTTTTTTTTTTAACTACACACTTGATTATATATGTGTGTATATACACATATACAATTAACTTCGTAACCAAATTTTCCCTTTTAAATCAATCAATTACTCTTTTTTTTCGAAAACCTAAACCTAATATATGCATGCGCGCGCGCGCGCACACACACACATATATACATTATTCTCTAATCTTTTTCATCAATATTTTAGAGAGAAAAGTAATAAATACTAACCTTTAGGAATCTTCTTCACTCTTCACCAACACGCATGGCTTTCATCTTTCTCTTTTTTTTTTTTTTATCTCTTTTAATGTAAAATAGAATAAAACTCCAGCTTTTATCATTCTCTCATTCTCTCTCTTTTTATTTCTCAAATAAAATATAATAAAACCATATATGACCCAATCTTTATATACATATATATATAACTTCTTTAATCATGTGCCACCACGTTCACTTAAGTTACGGTAGACCTTCAATCATATCTTATCATAAAAATGATCTTTTAAAATATCCAACGTTTACACTTATTCAAAAATAAATAAATTACTAATTTAAATATGATTTAAATAAATTTAATTAATTACGTAATAAAAATACTATTCATAAATAATTAAAAATCCGATTATAACAGCAGTACATGACAAAGGCAATCGCGGGGCCCTTACCGGACCCTCTCGGCGTTAAATTGCAGAAAAAGCAACTGAAGGTAGAGGTGTCAAACGGGTCGGGTCAGGTCGGCACGGGCACGATACGGGCATGGTACGTTCGAAGATGGCACGGCACACCTTTGACACGGTAAAATCTTGGCACGTCACGACTCGGCACGGTCTAAGTGAGCACGTTTTTGGCACAAGAGCACAAATTGACCCGGTACGACACGATCTAAGTGGGCACGTTTTCGGCACAAGGGCACGAATTGACCAGGCACGGCACAACTTGACACGGTCTAAATGGACACGTTTTTGGCACAAGGGCACAAATTGACCCGGCACGACATGGACATGGACATGGCACAGGAGTTGTGACATCACGGTATGGGACGACACAGTCTTTAAAGGGCAGGGCATGAATTGAGGCAAGGCACGAGACACGATTAAAGTATGGCATGGTAAAGAAGTAGGATGGGCATGGCAGGGGCACTTGGATTTTTGTTCTGTTGTTTATGGGAGTGTTATAGAAGCTAGTTGGAGGGTGTTTGGTTATCTATTGAGTGCTATTTTCAGGTGCATGATTAAACTTAGTGTTATTATTTTGCTAGATCATTTATTCATTCTTATCATGCTATCTTTTGCTTACTACGAACCCACTTGTATTTCATGGTTCTCATATTAAGGACCATGTTGAGTTTTGGTTGGGAGTAGTTACATGATGAGGTTTGAGGGACTTAATGCCAAAAGCATTATATAGTTTTTCAAAATTTACATGAGTTTTGCACTTATTCATATGTTAAAGTTTTTCGAGACCATCAGTCGTACCAAATGTTGATCCATAAAAAAGCAATGGTATGACATAACAAAAAAGACACAGCATGATACAACCCAATTAACTTAACGGGCTTACATGGTCCAGCACGAGTTAATTAATTAGGCATA
This sequence comes from Sideroxylon spinosum, assembly GCA_003260245.2. Lineage (NCBI taxonomy): Eukaryota > Viridiplantae > Streptophyta > Magnoliopsida > Ericales > Sapotaceae > Sideroxylon > Sideroxylon spinosum. Next base: position 11,001,398 of record QLOD02000009.1, read on the forward strand.
ATACGACATAAGACGATTTAAAAAGGCACGGCCCGATAAAATCCAATTAACTTAACAGGCCGGCACGACACTGTACGAATTAATTAATTAGCACGACACGACACAGCATAATTTAAAAAGGCACGGCTCAACACGACACGATAAAGAAAAATAGCCTGACACAGCACTGCAAAGGCACGGTACGGCACGGCACACCATGGCACGATGAAGTAAAACAAGGCACGGCACGGCACAACATGCACGTTTGACATCTCTAGCTGAAGGCGAAGCATCTGCTGGTCTTTGTGCCCGAAATCCTTACAGGAGGGCTCGAGCTTTGGGAGGGGCACCAGCGTATGGAGGGGTTGTTCCGGAAGCGGCTTTGGGGTGGCATATTTGGGGAAGTCTACAAGATGTATTGAGTTGATTTTTTTTTTTTTTTAATAATATGTAAACAGTAGTGATTATGCTATATTAATTTAATATGCTGAAATGGACCAATTTCATGGGTGCTAGTTTCAGAGGCAATTGCATCCGTTGGATATTCATTTTTTTAATGAATTGTGTGAAAAGGGCTATCAATTCTGGAACATGACTTTAATTTATTTGAAAGTTAAACTTTATTCTAGTTTTAATATGGATTTGATTTTGATTTTTGTAAATTAATTATTATTATTAGTACAAGAAACTTCTCATTCTCTTCCTTCTTGTTTTTTGATTATATATATATGTGTATATATATAGTTGAGTAAAATAATTAAAATAATTAATTTTATTCCAAGTTAAAATAATTAATTTTATCTCACCTAAAATTTTTTATTTTTAATATTTTATTTTTAAAAAATTAATGGGTCTGGCAAATATTTAAATCCAGATCTGTTAGTTCGTGGTTTCAGCAGATCTAATTCTATTGGATCATATATTTAATTGGATAGATCTGGTCTAACATTATTGGATCTGGACCGGATCAAATCCATCCCATTGACAGGTCTACTTAAAATACGTAATGGTAGGGATGTATATAGATCGGTTCAGCTCAAGTTCATATTTAACTCAATAATGAACCTGTAAAGACTCGTATTTTTTTTATATACTTAATTTATTATTATTTTATAATTCAGATTTTTATTCTTGTTTTTATTTTAATTAAAATTTTTGTTTTGGGCACATGCATGTTTATTTTATACACGTGCTGGGGTTCTATTGGTTGAGAGGAAGATGGATTCCTATTGGCTAATCTGGGTGGCTAGGATTAATGACAGTGGGAGAGGCTTATGAGGGAAGTTTTATATTTAAAATCCCTACCCTTTTAGCCTTCAGACTCTTTTTTACAACTTTCTGATCTAAAGAGAGAAATAGAGAGCAGAGCAGTCGTGAAGCCCTTTGTGAGGTCGTGTGAGGAAGAAGAAGGAGAGGAAATTCTACCATGAATTTTGAAGGGCGTTCGTGTGTAGTTCTGTACAATCTTGTCTATGATTTTTTTTATAAAGACTGACTCAAGTTGGTAGAAAACACTTTACGCACCGTTCATCTACGTGTGTGGCGAGGTAGGTGGGATAGCATATAAGTTATTTTTCTTTGTTTCTTGTAAGGATTTTGTCGATATGAATATGTATTTAAATTTAAGGAGATGAGGCATATTTTGATTAGTTTATTGTCTTTTGATGAAATTTCTAGGTTTTTGCAAAAATTGGAAGAAATGTTTATGTGGCTTGAATTTATATTTTGAAATAAAATCGTAAGACATGCCAGATTTGTATATATGTAGGTGTAGTTATGAATGGATGAAATCAAGGAAATCCATGTTTTGCAAATTTTTATGAAAAATGGTGTTCTTTGATTTTAAACAAAGTTTTGATGTGAAATATATATATATTTGATATTCAGGATTTTCGTTTATATCTCTAAAAAACAAAAAAAACAAAAAAAATGAGGGGAAGCTTCAGGCTGCCATCCCCCAAGCTGCGGGGTATTCTGTTCGAGGGCCGAAGCTTCGGGTTGCCTACGGCCAAGCTGCGAGATCCACTGTTTTTCTTAAAACTTGAGATTTTGAAGTACTTTTTCTTTCAAAATAGTATAGATTAATCTATATAATTGTGGTGACACATGAGGATTGTTTTGGATTCTTATTTCCAATAAATCTTATGCCTTTTAAACACATGATAACGTGAGATTATGTGGGTTTGCTTATTTGTTTTAACGTAAGCATGTATGGGCAACATGAAACTTAGGCCCTGAATACTCTATGTTTCATAAAACTTATAAGTAAAATGGATGAACATATGGAACCTAGTTAGGGTGGAACTTGTGTATGATATGCTGTAAATGATTATGAATTGGATATTGATTTTGATATGGGGCCGTTAAGGGCACTAGAAATAGTGGGTTCTAGAGCCCAAGGGTTGAAAACCCCGAGACCTGCGCAGGATGGTTAGGCATAACCAGTAGGCTAGAAACCTACAAATGTTATATACGACTGTACCAGCGTATACTTAGCCTTTAAGACAAGATTTGATAGACTGGACTATGGAACCAGGGCTATCGATAGACTAGTATAGAGGGACCAGGGCTATCCGGGGATAGACTGGGACTGAAGTACTAGGGCTATCTGTACACTTGGTACTTCGGGACCATTTGTACCCCACGACCAACATCTGGGGACTTGATTTTGATAAACTGGGTTTATGCAACGAGAGTTATCGATAGACTGGGACTTTGAGACTAGGGCTATCTTATTTGGGTTTAGTTCTGCGGTCACAGACTAACCTTACAGAGTACCTAACCCATATTGTAGTGTTGGAATATATTGTGATGATAGATGATGATTAGCATGAAACTAAGGTTTCATGGCTAAGTTGTTGACGCGATAAAATGATTAATGGATATGATGAGGTGATTTTAAATATGATGAGATGTTTACATGCTTTTGATAATGTCTTGTTCGACTTGTATGAATTCAGAAAATATGCTTATATGCTTTACACTGAGCACACGTGGTTTAGTGCTCACCCCCTTAGTTGATCTTCCAGGGGCAGATGCTCGTGATGGAACCATGAGATAGAGTAGCAGATTTTTGCTTTATTTCTATTTATGTTTAACATATTTTGGATTTAGATTTGGGTCCGGTTTGTGGCATTATGTAATGTAGCCTTTTCATGACAGATAATAGATTTTGGAGTATTTCATTGATAAAATACCAATATTAAATTGCTTCCGCACTGATTGATTTAGATGAATATTTGCTTTGTGGTGTTTTCGTGGATTAAGTCCTCACGTTCCCGGATTGTGGATTTCGGGGCATGATAGAACTGATTTTTTTTGTTCTTAAATTTTGGACACGAAATCGAACTGATTTTAAATTAGAATTAAACCAAACCGAATTGAAAATATTAGATTGATTCGATTAGGCTTTCAATTTTGTTTGGTTTGGATTGGGTTGGGTTCATTTCAGTTTAATTCACTTTGGATTGTCGGATACATTCTGGTTAGACATATTTATTACATTTATCACTTAAAAGATCCATACCAGAAGGAGTTTTACACAAGAGGAAATTAGTGAGACAACTGATGGAAAATTCAAGGATTGATCTAGCGAGAGGAAATTAGTGAAAGAAAGGACACCTTGGTTCATCTACTGGCTATTCCTCTAATGGGGACTCCTCTGCATGTATATGTGAGAGGTGTGGGTAATGAATGAGGTTGGCATGGCAAAAGTCTTGGATAAATAAATTCAATACTGTTCCATCACATCTTATAGTTTTTGTTATTCTTCATGAGCGGCAAGTTTATTTACATCATCCTTTTAACACTCTCTCTTAGACAATATACTGTCTCAATTGTTTACATTGGCTAAGCCAAAATTATTGTTTTACGAGAAAAAGAGACAACTACAACTAGGATTCATAATCTCACATGTCTTTACTTTTCTTTAATTACTTTTAAAAAATTATATAAATATTATATAATGTTTTGTATATTATATATTATATTTTTAGTTCGTATTGATGCGATTTACGTAATTTTCGGTTTTGATAGAGTATTTATTAATCCAAAAACCGAAACGAAAATTTCGATTTGCTAATTTTTTAATCTAGAACCCGAACCGAAAATGATATAAACTCAATCCAAAGTGATTAAATTGGTTTGATTTTCGAGATATTGGATTTTTTTGTGCATTCCTACTTAATGGTGGCATTGGCCTAATCTTCTATACTTAAATCTCTTACTTTGGTCTATATATAAGAAAAATAAAATTCCAGGATTACGATCATAATTTTTATTAAATAAAAGTAATTATAATAGAATTTTTTTAATTCTTTTAATTTTTTTTTTCAAAAATTATTAAGAGAAATATGTCTACATTAGGATTGAAGTTTGTATATCAACGTTCAGGATTTGATAAACATAAATTTAATTGAATTAATAAATATTAATCAAATTATTACAGTTAATATGCTAACTTCAACCCTTATAATATATTTTAGGCTTTGTACCGCAGCTTCCTGAACCCAAGTACATTTACACAAACTTGTGGGGTGTGTGCAATTCACCTTATGTATACCTTTAATAAAAGATGATATAAAATTATATTTTGTTTTCCGTATCTAAGTGTATAATTTTTTTTTAAAAAATAAAATTGAAAAGGTGTAATTTAGGAACCGTAAATTCTAAAACGGAAAACTTGTCCGTTATAGATTGACGTTGCGGATAGCTGAGGGGGGTACGAATGGTTGAGTATCGGAAGTTAGTTTCGCGCTTGTTTCTCTCCTTCTCTGGTATCTGAACCTTTTATCTCCACCTTCGCAAAGTTGGATCACCAACTCAACAGAGAAAAGAGAAAACAATACCCTAATTTCACACTCTCTTCGCACCACGACGATCCTTTGAACCAATCTCAACCCCTTATCGCATTAGCATTATCTTCTGAAGGTTGAATATCATCCGTTCGCTTTGATTGAATCCAAAAGGGGCTGAAATCTAGAGGTTATTGCTCTGTTTTTTATTCATCATCAATCATGAACGCTTTGTTTGTTTGCTGAGAAAATGCAAGAAATGAAAGGAAGGAAAAACAATAGAACACCCTAGAGTCTTCCTCGATACTTCTTCGTTCAAGATTGATAGACCAGAGTAACTTAAGCTCAATTTCGCACTCAGAATTGTTTGTCTTGGTTTAATTGTGGTGAGCTTTGGATTGTAGGAATATCAAAAAGTAGTTCGGGGTTTGGAATCTTTACAAACTTGCTACGCTTTATCGTCAACCAAACTGATTTTGTGCTTGTCTTTTTTCTTCTCCTTTTTCTTCTTCCTTAATGCGTGTTATAAGTGCAATAAACTGTTGTGTAGTTAAAGATTGATTATGAATATTTTCTATGACTGATGCTATTCTACCATAATAATTTACTAGAAAAAGTAGCCAAAATATTGTGTTAATGGAAATATCGTAAGGGTCCCGATAATGGGGGGCCAATAAATATAATGTTTCCTATTTTGATCGAATTGTGCATAAAATAGTGCAAGACGTCGTCACTGGCATGTTTTTATCAACTCTTAAGGTGCCTGGCACCCATTAACAAATGCAATTTCGTAATTCGAGTGCATCATAATAATTTTTTTATTTAAAATGATTAAATAAAAAACCTCCACGTTATTCAGACAATTTTATCTAGGAAATATTTCTGGCATAATATCGATTTATATTCTATGTACATATATTTGTCTTATGAATATCATGTAGAATGTGGAGACAAATAGAGCCTTTGATAACTTATAAACTCAACTCAACAAAGGGTTAATCTCAAAAGTAGTTGGATTAGCTACATGAATCTTTTCTTCTCTCTTTGATTTACTTATAAAAAAATGGTATTTTATCTCCTATACAAGCAAGTAGTTTAAGGAATGGGTTAATCGTTGTCAGATAGTCTTTGGTGTTTTTTTTTTTTTTTTTTGAAAGGTTGATAATTTATAAGGAAAAAACTGCAGATAACGTGTTACAAGGGCATCCCCCGGGCAATGCAACTTCTAGACCACGAACAAAAGACATAACATGGACAGGCAAGACTTATAAGACGTACAAAAAATAACCAATAAAACAGCTACATCCAGCTAAACATAGAGCACTAACTTCAAAGCACACCCTGCAGCTTTAAGATAAAATAGAAGTAGGTAGACTCCATTCCCTAAGCACCTAGAGGTTTCTTTGGGAAGGTTTGACTCTGTGCATGCTAGATGTCTCCCATGGACAATGTCAGTTATCTCATTTATAACTGCTATTATATTCCTATCCTTATAAGTGTTCTGAAACATACGAACATTCCTCCTTTCAACACGGTAGTAGCTAGAGATAAGCACCCAACAAGAATTTGCAAATTCTTCTCTTTTAAGTTGTTTGCAGCCCACACAACAAGGTCATTCATCTTTAAGAAATATGGTTTCAGCACAAATGCGGGCTCAAGTAGAAGGTGCTTTGATCCTTCTGTTAGCTACCCAAGTTTGGCACTAAGAGTTTGGTAGTCTTGCAGTCACATTGTGCATTTGACGTTCTCTACCATTAGTTCTATTTTAATTGGTAACTTGGCGATGAAAAGTGGAGGCTTACATAGGTTTTATGTTAGTTCAGGGACCGTTGGATTAAAATCCAACGGTCTAGATGCATTCATAATATTTTAACTAACGGTCCTTGACCACAAGTCACCAAGCTAACATAAAAGCCTACGTCAGCCCCCCCCCACACGCACAAATCCCTCGGGATTAGGTGAGATTGAAATGAAATCTTGGTGCTGGCTTAACTCCATCACTAAGTTGTTCTCAAATTGCATAAGAGAAAGTTTGATCCCATTAGGTAGGCTTAAAATATGTATGATGCTTGACAGATTATGTGGTTGACCTGTAACTCATAAGTTCCAAGGTTTTGGAATCATTATTGACAAGACCATGGCATGTAGAAAGCAAAGTATGGAGCTAAAATTATAAAGATATTGTGTGATAGTGCTCAAAATTGACTTTACACGAGACTACATATCAATATTCAGTGGTGATAAAATGGCATCACAACTCACTTGGGCAACTTTTCAGGTTAATATCCATGGAGAGACATCTCATTCTTTTCCACTAAAATTTCAGGGGATAGATAATCTTCTAGGACCAATATGGCTAGCCTTGAAGACATAGTTGTTTCAGCAGCTGTTAACATTCTTTCTGCATTTGTGTTCCTTGTGGCCTTTGCAATATTACGTCTGCAACCATTCAATGATAGAGTTTATTTCCCAAAGTGGTATCTGAAGGGTATAAGAGGCAGCCCAACACATGCTGGAGCTTTTGTATCAAAATTCATCAACTTGGACTTTAAAACATATATAAGGTTTTGGAATTGGATGCCTGCAGCATTAAGAATGCCAGAACCTGAGCTTATAGATCATGCGGGGCTTGATTCTGCTGTGTATATTCGGATATACCTTCTTGGGTGAGTTTTTAGGTTGCAATATTTTTTTGTTTGCAATTGATTGATGGGCCACATTAACTGATGGTTTCCTTTCCTTTTATTATATTTTCCAAATTATGCCTTCTCATTTATTATTATTACTATTTATTTCTTTTACATTTTAACTTCTTGTTTAACTTTTTTTTTTGGAACTAACAAACTAGTTGAGCTTTTGGAGGCCAAACACCTTTGTTATGTAATCTGTTCTTTACCTTCCTTAATTAAGATCGTTTGATTGGAACCTTATGCAGTTTGAAGATCTTTGTCCCTATAACTGCACTCGCTTTTGTAGTGTTGGTTCCAGTAAACTGGACTGGGGAAACATTGGAGAACATCGAGGATTTAACATTCAGTAATATTGATAAACTCTCAATATCCAATGTGCCACCTGGATCTAAAAGGTGAATATTTTTTTCTTCACGTATGTTCCTGTATCTCTTTGGTTTTTTCTTTGTGTTTTTGGTCTTCCTTCTATCATCATATTTCCATTAATTTTTCATTATTATATTCTTTTTCAAGCTAATAATGCTTCACGTGTGAACTCACGCAACAAAACAAGTTGTTATGTGCAAAGTGTCAGTCGTTGAGTATGAATAAGTTCTTTGTATTATAAGTAGCACCCTCCTTCCTCAAATCATGTGCCATCATAATAAATGAACACACTTATCTTTTAGTTTGCAATCCATGGGAAAAACTTAGCCTCCCTTTGTCATATTACTGATGAAATAGTTGTTACTAGAGATCCTTGTGTCAAAGAATTAATAAAGATTATTAAACACAATGAGATCTAGATCAATTTAGCTTTCCAGATGAATCTATGTGAACATTGGTTTTGAAGTTATGGTATGCAAGGGTTCATGATTCATAAACATCATAAGTTATTGGAAATAAAGTTGGTTTTTTCCGTGCTTAGGATATACAATATTGCACACTTCAGTTTTACATTATGTATGATACCTTATAACTCATTCGAACACAAGTCTTGTTATTTCCCTTCAGGTTGTGGGCACATCTGGCAATGGCGTATGTTTTCTCATTTTGGACATTTTATGTTTTATACAAGGAATATAAGATCGTAGCTAACATGAGATTGCAGTTTATTGCTTCTGAAAATCGTCGTCCAGATCAATTTACTGTAAGTTTGTCAAAGTTTCTACATGGATATGTTCTATTTTTCTTTTATGTACATAATTTTGTTTATTAACTTTGCACAATATTTTTTGGTTAAAAATATTGAAGAGAGTTGCAGATTATATGGCTAACAAAAGTCATAATAAATAAGTTAATTTTTTTATGGAATCACGTAGCTGCATTATGTTTTGGTGTGAAAGCAAGTATACTTTGTTCAGAAGCATAATGCCATTAAAGATCAATTCTTGGACAGTCCAAAGTTGTGCTTTGACAGCAACAAATACTGGATTTTCTTGATAGATTGAACTGGAAAATGTTGAGATACCGTTTAGATTTGTTTTTTATTTTTTCTTTGATTTATTTGAAGTTTTATCTTAAAAGCGATACATATTGTATGGCCTACCCAATTTTTCAGAACTAAATCTTAATTCTTCTTGTATAACTTCATAGTGACGTGAACCATATCGTATTGATAATGTATTCTTACGTAACGTTGTATCAAATTACCAAATTCAGGATGCCTCCATACTTTGTTGTCCGAGTGCAATCTTTTGCAACCTCTATAGTTGCCTGCACCTCTATCATTCGAGATGTAAGCACCCCAATTGGGGTGCCCACAAAGCTTTATTCGATTTGCTGTTGTCTTGTTGTCTAACAAACAAAAACTATTTAGGCTCCCAATAACACCAGGTATGTGCTCCTTTTGTCATGGACAACAATACCACTTCACCCTCGTCATTGGGTGATTGCACCCCCTTACCGAAGTGCCATGCATCCCTTTTTATCTAGGATGCAAACCACCAGTACCACCCATTGGGAAGCCCCACATCCCCTTTCAGGGTGCCATGCAAAGATCACCTCTTTGCCAACTTTAGTAACTCCATCTCTCTACTTTGCACGTCTTTCTGGAGAGGTCTCCGTCATTCTAGGTATTTCGATCAAGAGCAAAAAAGACTTGTTTCGACATCACTAAAGCTAATGTGGTACAACCCTTCAAAACCAACTTTATTTCTTTGCTTTGCCTTGTGAACTCCTAGCATTGATTGCATTATTACTGCACATTTCGACTCATCTCCGACACTACTTTACCACTTTGGCGCCTTCGGGTGCTCCTGTGTCTATTACAGTGCACTTGCATGATCCTTGCTGTTTTATTTACCCGGTCTTCCTATACTGCCAGACCCAAGTTGTCACACCCTAGATTGCATGACTCGGGGACGTGAGTTAATAACATGCAATCATACATAATCATAATTCATAATCCAACATCAAAGCCAACCTTAGTTTATGGAGCACAACTAAAAATAATAGACAAAATCAAATGTACAATCCTAGCCTCTAGCTAGGCGATATAGCTCTGTATACAAACTGGACTCAACCCTATGTAGGATCCCAAATACCACAAATATGAAAGACAAATATATATACAAAATTCTCCTAATCCTAGATGGTAAACCTTAAAAGGAAACATAATAACTAAAATTTTTCGTCCAGTGTGCTCAGGGTCGATAGAACTTGTAACTACAATGTCCAGTATAGTGGAGCGAGCAGTAAATCACATGGGCCCACAATGCACAAAACATATAATAATGTCCTATCATGCAACTAATGTTAAGCAATGATAGTATAATTAACAATCATTTAACCATAGTGATAAACCATATCATAATAATTAACCTCCGAAAATCAACCATAATCACTTCACCATTGGATTCCCTTCATGTGTCAGTTGAATGATTATCTACACTTCCTTTCCTTCAGTGCATCCAGAAATTCTTCTAAATTCATCAACGCAGACGCTATAGCCAAAATAATTCAAATGGCTTTGAAATTGTACTCTGCCTTTTTAGTTTCTGTATTTGTTCATAGGTCTATGGTCGTTTCGACCATCACACATTCAACCTCAATTGTGGGTAGTCTCCAACCTTGTTAAACATAAAGCCAAAACCTACAATTCATCTCCATGAAGTGAGTGATCATCTTTGCCTTCTAGTAGACGTAGTTTGAACCATCAAATCATGGGGGATGTGTGCTTGAACCTCCTCCTCATGGTGGATCCATTGATAATAGGCTC
>QLOD02000009.1:11020867-11044754 GCA_003260245.2 Sideroxylon spinosum
TGGAAACTTCAAGGGTTATGTCAACTCTTCTAATAACAGAAACATGCAGAATTCTACAAGAAACTCTGTTGCTAGCCCAAATGGAAGCAGTAAAATGGGGGAAGTAAAAAGACAGCCTGGGCAGTGCTATAAATGTGGAGACAAGTATTTTGTGGAACAAGTTTGTAAAAAGTAGCTTATGAATATGGAAGTAGAGGAAGAGGTTGAAGAAATAGAAGATGGGGAGCAAGATCAGGAGGATAAAGAAGAAGAAGAAGAGCGAGATAATGCTGAATTATCTATTCACGCAATGAATGGACAATTTTCTCACAGCACTATGAAGTTCAGAGGCTCTGTGGGAAATAGATCCCTATTGATCCTGATAGACAGTGGCAGTACTCATAGCTTCCTGGATGAAGGAGTGGCCAAAGAATTAAAGTGTAAAACAAGGGAAGCAACTCCACTAGCTGTCACTATAGCAAATGGACAGAAGATGTTTAGTTCAGCCAAAACTGAAGGGTTTTATTGGAAGTTGCAGGGCCATAAGTTTGTGGCTGAATTAAGGTCGTTGAAATTGGGGGCATGTCACATGGTGCTGGGCACTGATTGGATCGAAGAATATAGCCCAATGGTCTTTGATTTGAATAAACTGGAAGTATCTTTTGACAAGGAAGGAAAAAGAGTGCAATTAAGAGGGAGTGTAGAGAAAGCTGCATTGAAAACGATTTCAGGACGAAAGCTGCAATCATGGATTAAAAGAGGGATCTATAACATGACAGCTCAACTGTTTTCAATAACAACCATGGAGGAGGATAATGCAGTCACAAAGACACCTGAGGTTAGTCAAACTGAATTGAATTCTTTACAAAAGTTGTTATTAGACTATGAGGACTTATTTTCTGAACCAAAAACTTTACCTCTCAAACCAAATTCAGAACCATTCAACATTAAGCCTTATAGATACTCCCCATACCAAAAGAAAGAAATTGAAAACATGGTTGCTGAAATGTTAGAACAATCTGTCATTCAACACAGTCACAGCCCATTTGCCTCTCCAGTTTTGTTAGTCAAGAAAAAAGATGGAACTTGGAGATTTTGCATTGACTTTAGGCAACTCAATTCCATTACCATTAAAGACAAATTTCCCATACCTATAATTGAAGACCTATTAGATGAGCTACATGGGGCACAATTCTTCACCAAACGAGACCTAAGATCTGGTTATCATCAAGTTAGGATGAGACCAGAAGACACCCACAAAACAGCTTTCAAAACACATCAAGGTCTATATGAATATAGAGTTATGCCTTTTGGTCTTACCAATGCACCAGCAACTTTTCAAGCCTTAATGAACAATATATTCAAGCCTTATTTGAGCAAATTCATCTTCGTGTTCTTTGATGACATCCTAGTATATAGCCCCACCTTCAAAACCCATTTAGAACACCGTACAATAGCCCTACAAGTCCTCAAGGATAATCAGCTTTTTGTTAAGAAATCAAAATGCTCGTTCGCACAAAAGCAGATTGAGTATTTGGGTCATATCATTCATGGCAAGGGAGTTCAAACTGATTTTAAGAAGGTAAAAGCTATGGTGAACTGGCCTGTACCTACTTCAGTTAAAGCATTAAGGGGTTTCTTGGGTCTCACTGGTTATTATAGAAGATTTATAAGGGGATATGGGCAGATTAGCCAACCATTGACTAAGTTACTAAAAAAAGATAATTTCTCATGGGATTCTAAGACACTGGCAGCTTTTGAGCAATTAAAAAAGGTGATGACTGAGGCACCAGTGTTAGCATTACCTGATTTCACTAAGACTTTTGTGGTGGAGACTGATGCATCAGGAAATGGAATAGGGGCTGTGTTAATGCAAGAAGGCAGACCACTAGCATTTTTAAGTAAAGCATTGAGCCCCAGGAATTTGGGTCTTTCTGTGTATGAGAAGGAGCTGTTGGCTTTATTAATGGCTGTGGAGAAAAGGAGACACTATTTGGAAGGAGGAAAATTCATAATTTAGACTGATCATGAAAGCTTGAAATATCTATTACAACAAAGGTAGCACACTCAACTTCAAAAGAAGGGTATGACTAAGCTTTTGGGTTTGACTTATGAAATCATATATAGAAAAGGGAAGGAAAATAAGGCTGCTGATGCATTATCTAGACTTTTTGAAGGAGAATTGACTGCTATATCTGTAGTGGTACCTACGTGGCTTAACGAAGTAGTAAGAAGCTGCAAAGGGGATGAATTTGCTGAAGAATGTATGGCAGCATTGTTGGTTGATCCTAATTCACAGATAGGCTACGTATTTGTGAATGGAATTCTGAAATTTCATAACAAAATCTGTGTTGGGACTGGTTCTGATTTAAGGCAGAAATTAGTGCAATCAGTGCACAGTTCAGTAGTAGGGGGACACTCAGGAATTAGAGCTACCTATCAAAGATTGAGGCAACTTTTCTACTGGCGAGGACTTAAGAAGGCAGTGGTTCAATGTGTGACAGAATGTGACATTTGCCAACAATGCAAGGCAGAACATCTACCTTATCTAGGGTATTTACAACCACTGCCCATCCCTAATCAACCTTGGACTCATTTATGTATGGATTTTATTGAAGGGTTGCCCAAGTCACAAGGGAAAATAGTTATCCTGGTGGTAATTGATAGATTAACAAAATTTGGACATTTTATGGCATTCTCGTACCCTTTCTCAGCAATAACAGTGGCTAGGGAATTTTTTAATGTGTGGTAAAAATTCATGGCTTTCCTCAAAGTATTGTTTCTGACAGAGATAAGATTTTTACTAGTCTTTTCTGGCAGGAATTATTTAAACTTTTTGGGACTGCTTTGGATATGTCTACAGCCTATCACTCACAGAGTGATGGGCAATCTGAGAGATTGAATCAGTGTTTGGAAGGGTACTTAAGGTGCATGACTTTCCTTAAACCGAAGAGCTGGGCTACTTGGTTACCAATGGCTCAATGGTGGTATAATTCTAATTTTCATACAGCCTTGGGAATGTCATCTTTTGAGGCATTGTTTGGATTCAAACCTACGGCCATACCAGCTGCTATAGATCAAGAACCTAAAGTGGGGGCAGTAGAGGAGTTCATTCAAGAAAGACAACAAATGCTGCAAACATTGAAACAAAATTTAACTGTTGCTCAGAATAGAATGAAGCAACTGGTAGATAAAAACAGAACAGAAAGGGAGTTTCAAGTGGGAGATTTGGTCTATCTGAAGCTGCAACCTTATCGACAGTCCTCCGTCACTTATAGGAAGTCACCCAAATTGGCTCCAAGGTATTTTGGACCCTTCCCTGTCGAAGCTAAAAAAGGATCAGTGGCCTATAAATTGCAACTACCTGCTGGCAGTCACCTTCATCCTGTGTTTCATGTATCCTTGCTGAAGAAGAAATTGGGGTTAGATACTATTGTCACTAATCCACTTCCTCTTATGGACACTCAAGCTGTATTTCGGCTGGAACCACTGGCAGTCTTAGCTGAAAGGGTGATTCAAAGAAATGGAAACTCTATTCAACAGTATTTGATTCAATGGGTTTCTCTTACACCCATTGAAGCTACTTGGGAAGATTGGTTTGATCTACAACAGCGATTTCCTAACTTTCAACCTTGAGGACAAGGTTTCTAAAAGGGGCGGGTATTGTTAGGAATATGAGTTACAGTTAGAAATAGTTACTATTGTTAGGAGTTTGTTATAAATGGAGGGAGATTGTTGTAACTACGAAACAGCTGTTAGGAGTAGTTATAGTTAGTTAGAGGCTGTTACAACAGCCTCTACAGCGGCTCTATAAATAACCTACAAGGATTTGTAAGAGCATCTTTTGGAAGCTAAGAAATAATTCTGTTCTCTCCCTCCATGTTTTCTCTCTCTCTTATCTCTCTCTCTTTTCCTTTCTTTTTTTTTCCCTCTCTCTCTCTCTCTCTCTCGTTTCTTACTCGATCTCTTCTATAAATCCTAAATTTCTCATCTCAAATTCTAAGTTCCTAACAGATTGTTGTACGATCGTGACTATGAGCTATGCATTTGGCTGATTTCGAGCATAAGCTATGAAGAATTAGGCACGAAATTGTGCAATGTGTTGCATGTAGAAGAGGGTCAGATGAAGATAAAAGTACCATATTGATATCCATTTAATGTTGGGGATATGGCTTGTTAAAGGGCTTTGTGTGAGATCGTATTTTGAAATATAGGATTTGTTGGTTGAAAACTAGTTTTTTGTTAACTGTTCTGTGCAGAAGATTGGTTTTAAAGAAGGCTTATTTTCAAAATGCGCTTTCAGAGAGGGCAGAAAAGGCAATTTCATAATGCGTTTTTAGACATTCAAAGAAATATTGAAAATGCACCTTGAAAATGCGTATTTAGGCTAAGTTAATAGTACATCTCCAAATATTTTCTTCTCGATAGCATATCCTCAATTGTTTACTCTTCTAATAGCAGAGAAAAAAAAAATCGACATTAGCACCTATCTTGTTTGCTAAGTACCATTTTAATTTTTTTATTTAAGACAGAACTGGATAGTAAAGACGAAGGGACAGCTTTAAATGAGTATGCCCTGAATGGCTTGCATTTATGGCAAGTACATTAGAAGTAGTGATCCTTCAGAAGATTGAAAAAGAAATGTACAAGAAGAAAGTGATGATAAGCTAGATAAAGCCCTACTTTTGTTTTGGTTCTTGCACCTTGTCCAATTAGTATCAGAGGAAGAAATATAGCCAGAATTTTGGGTATTGTTTTAGCAGTTCCTTGTGTCATTTTGAAACGCAATGCAACTCTACTTTTGAGGTGTTCTAGTTGGTGGGTGTCGATGAAAAGTAATCTTCTTAATGTTGAAAAGTTTTTTTACAGGGATGTGTTCAAATCTTTCATTCAAGGTTTTCTTCCAGGGATTGCATTGAAGATATTCCTCATTCTTCTTCCAACAATTCTAATGACCATGTCCAGAATTGAAGGATTGACATCACTGTCATCTTTGGAGAGAAGATCAGCTGGGAAATATCATTTGTTCTTGCTTGTCAATGTCTTTCTTGGAAGCATTATAACTGGAACAGCATTTCAGCAGCTCCATACATTTTTGAATCAGTCTCCAACAGAGTATGTTTCTATAAGAAAGCGGCTGAAAAGAATTGCATTTTCAGTTGTGTAATTTTGTTTTTTTTGGGGGGGGGGGGGAAGAAGGTCATATAGTGATATAGATTCTTTTGCAGTAAATTTTGATGTTTGAATTGAGCTGAGTTGAACTCAGCTGAAGGGTGGATTATTCTAATTACTAAGGTGTCATTTGCTTTGTTTCTCTATTTTTGTTTTCGGTCTTTATTTTCTATTTTTTGTTTTGAGCTCATTTTCTATTTTGTGCTTTTGAAAATAAGGAAAACAGTTCAAAACATATTTGATCACTTGTGTTTTCAAAATTTGTTTTAGAAAAGAGAATATGGGTTTGCACATGAAATCAAAAATGGCAAAAAGTCGTTTTAAGCTTTTTAACCCAAAATAAGGAAAACAGAATATTTTCTGTTTCTTTCCTTGTTTTTGGATATTTAAAACATAAAACACATAAAATAGAAATAGAAAACAGAAAAGGAAAACAAATGCCAACTAAGAAACTCTGAATCTCAAATTTCTGCTTGCAAGTTCCTGAGGGGAGAGTGAGTTATTAATGTCCTAAACATGCTTCTGATAAGTTGTCATATAGCTGTACATGTCTCTGATAGGAGTGAACTTTAAAAGATGATCTAAAGGTTAGTGCTAAGAATGTCCTTTGCTTTTCTAAAAATTCCATCTGTATCATTTTTGAGTTGATAATCAAATAAATTATAACAATAATTATCTGTAACGTATTAGTATGCATACTTGTTGGAGCATTTTGGAGCCTTAAAAGTATTTATGATGTTCACTCTCTCTTCAGTTTTGTTTTACAAGAAAAATCACTGGATATAATAATGTATTTTAATTTTTATACCTTGTAGTACTTACAAAATTTTCTATTCTAATGTGACGGTCTGATATTTAACATTTTGCGGTCCTTGTAGGATTCCAAAAACTGTTGGTGTGTCAATCCCAATGAAAGCGACCTTCTTTATTACTTACATAATGGTTGATGGATGGGCGGGCATTGCTGCAGAGATTGTTCGATTGATTCCTTTAGTAATTTTCCACCTAAAGAATACATTTTTGGTCAAAACAGAGCGAGATAGAGAGCAGGCAATGGATCCCGGTTCCTTGGACTTCTCTACATCCGAACCTCGCATACAGTTATATTTCGTGCTGGGCCTCGTGTATTCAGCTATCACCCCCCTACTTCTCCCTTTCATCATTGTCTTCTTTGCTCTTTCCTATATAGTTTCTCGCCATCAGGTATGTTGTTATTGTCATTGACTATGACGATTCAAACTTTCTGAACAAATATGGATAACTTAACCTAGATCTCTCGTAACATATACTGCACCATGTCAAATCACTAATTATCCCAAAATTTTAGTTGTTTGGAAATGAACCCATAATATATATACAACTATCTAGCAATGTGCAAAGAATAATCATGCAATTCGCATTAATAATTATAAAATAGTCATCAGAAGAAAACAATGCTATGAACCCAGGCCATCCAAGAAAGACTTCTTATTTGGAATACTTGTGGCAAGAGTACAAGAGTTTCAATTGTTGACAATACGAGATAGTTCTGGTCCATACCAATGCAAAGTTGAAGCTCCTGCATAATTATAAATGTATAATATCAACAATGCAGTATCTTCAGTGGAGAGCCATTAAGAAAATAGAAAAATGATTTTGCAATGTCAACTTTTTGTTAAATTAAGAAGGAAAGTTTTATCTGGAACTACAATCATGCTCTCCATCACTTATTGTTTGGGAAGCTAAGGATATAGAGAATTCTAAAAGCATGTTAAGATATAAAGCTAATCGTGAGATGTGAAACATTCTCCATTTTTGACTTCTTGCACTCAGAAAGAACTATTTATTGTGAGAGAAGTGGAGTGCATTTAGCATTTCCCTAGCTAATATTCTATCATTTGAATCAGACAAATAATCTGAATTAATATATTGCTTTTTGTTGCAAGATCATCAATGTCTACGACCAAAAGTATGAGAGTGGAGCAACATTTTGGCCAGATGTACATCGGCGTATATTAATTGGCTTGGTAATATCACAACTTTTGTTATTGGGATTGCTGAGCACTAAAGATGCTGACCATTCATCACCATTTCTTGTTGTACTTCCTGTTTTGACCTATTGGTTCCATCGATTTTGCAAGGGGCGCTTTGAGTCGGCATTCATTATATTCCCACTACAGGTGACTGCAGATAATTCTCCTTACACTGTTCTCCTTACGGAAATTTTTATTGACCCCTTTTTTAGAAGATTTGTCTTATACTTGTAAGTGATGATTATCTATGTGTATCAGACGACAGTCACTCTGCAGGCTCCTCCAATTTGTCTAGATGAATGGCATTACTGTTATGGTATAAATACCCTATTATCAATTCTCTTTGCAATCAAAAGGAGTGGACAGAAATTACTTGGGTAACAAGAGATGAACAACGCAAAACCAATTGAGTTTTTTGACTTAAACCTTTGCTCCTTGTAAAATACCTACAACCACTTTAAGCATAAGACACCATGCTTTGCATTCAAGCTAAAAGACTGTGAAAGACGCAAGTGTCTATGGTGATTCCTACTGATTGATGTGTTGCATTTCATCTTCACTTATGGGTCAACCATAAGTGTAGAACTTTGCCTCATATATGTCCGTTCTCCCTCTTCCCTGGCTTGTCTCGCTGTCTTCCTCATGGTTAAGGCATGCATTTTGGCAACTCAATAACCAACCGGAATGATTGTCTATTTTTAAGAAAGGCACAGGCTGATTTCAACTATTATCTGCTTGTAAGGCCACCTTACACTTGATTTCCTCAAAATCGAAATTTGATGGTGAAGCGATCTTTACTTTAGGAAGTACAATTGATATTCGTGTTAACATTAAATTATTCCGCTTTAAAATTTTCAGCTGTTAGCACGGTTGGATTTTTTGGATGCCACTGATGTGTTAAAAAAAATTCTTGGGGTGCTGGACATATTCGCTCTCAAGTGCAGTAAAGTTTATGTCACGAAATATTTTGCAGAATGCAATGGTAAAGGATACGCTGGAACGTGCAACAGAGCCAGACCTAAACTTGAAAACCTATCTCCAGGATGCTTATGTGCACCCAGTTTTCAAGGGCTGCGAAATAGAAACACCATCAGGAGCAGAAGATGCCGAAGAGAAAAGCCCCCTTGTTGCAACCAAGAGGATTAATATTCAGCGTTCTGATGGCAGTTGTGACACTTGAATATTTTGAGATGAAGAAAGGGCCATTCTTACAATGGTCTCTCACTCTCCAGTTTGATTCTTTTGTAGTTTTCCTTGCAGAGAAAGTCCAGTGTCAGTCGCCATTAATTCGACTGTGGGACCCACACAGATAAAACGGGGGGGATTGGAAGACAGTCTGGCGGCGCCTGTCCTTGGCATTTCTCTTCCTTGTATGTTTGTGATTAATAAATATGTATTGAATTTAGGATAGAAGCTTCCTGAGATTTCTATTCTTAACAGGCACAAGCACCCATATACATAACCATTACTAGGAATGTTGTAAAAGTAGAAGCACAGGCTCAGTGAAACAATAATGAGGAAGAAAGTTATGGACTTTCTCACTCAAATTGTAAATGCTACATTCTATGGAAGACTGTAAAGTGCAAAATCTGTTGATGATATATTATTTTTATAAATATAACAAAAATATTGTGATTTTTAATTTCATACATTAGCTCATATAAGGAATATTTTTTTTTTCTTATCATAATTATTAAGGCATGGATGGATAATTTTATTTGAAATACAATAAATATTGGAAGAGATATAAGTGCTTGACAATTTAGCTAAAAAAATTAGAGAGCAAGTCAACCGTGTGTATAAGCACATGGACATAATTAAATGCAAACGAAAAATTATTATTTTACTCTCAAAAGTCAATTTAATTTAACATTTAATTTATTTAAGTCGATGGTTATTTTAGTTATCATCGAGTTTAACAACTCTTCAAAATCATGTAAATTATATCTTAGTTAGAGGATAAATTACACTTATCACCTCTCAGCTTTTTAGTAATTACACTTATCATCCATCAATATTTAAAAATTATATTTACTTCTCTTATTTTAAAAAGTTGTTTTATTTTGAGAAAAAGTTAACCTTGACTTCCTTCTATCAAATAAATTGTTAATTTTGAACAAAAACGTCAATGTTCAACTAAAATTTTATGCAATTTTTCTAATCTTAGTTTTAGTTTATTCTCCGATCAAATTTGGTAGTTGATCCGTCAATAGAAACGATCAATAACTTGTGTAGGTAACTAATCTATATCATTTGGATAATTAATAGAGTGAGTTATGTCAGGACCATATATTAGCTCAGAAATTTAGGTGATTAAATCAAATTATATGGATGCATGAGACATGTTAGGATTAAGGAACACATTTAAGGTGAATCTTTTTTTTGTGTGTGTGTGTGTGATCATATATAGAGAGATATGATTTCACTAGTTAGTTGTATTTCTATTTTTAGTTCATAATCATAGTGAGCTTGGTCAACTAACTAAAATGACTATAACACAATGATCTTTATTTGTAAAATTGGTCATGCCAAAATTCTATAAAATATGCCAGAAAGATATATGGATACAGATGGTAAGAGATTATTTGTATCTTATTTCATTAATGTTTAGAGTAATAGATGATCAAAAAGATCAATCATTCTATTTTTTAAATAAAGTTAGCCAAATAGAAATCGATACTTCAACAGAAGTAATAATTTATCTAAATGATCATTACAAGGATTTGAAAAAGAGCTTGACTTAGAAGCCATTATTTCTGCTGAGAATGTTAGATCTGAAAAAGATTATTGGAAAGAAAAATATAGATGAAGAAACCTGGCATAATATGGAGAATGTGATAGAAAATTAACAAAACTAAACCACCATGGAAGCACGGTGGACCAATAACGAATACCGTCAAAGGACAAACAATGAACTTTTTAGAGCGGGGCTATGTATGACTATAACTTTATCAAGCACACATATCCCATGTAAAGCCTATGTGAAGGAATTAGCTCTTATCAAAAGAGATTTCATAATAATTTTACTATTGCTATACTATTATTATCCTTTTTTTCTAGCTTATCTTTTCATTTTATGCATTGGAAGTCTAGAAATTTGAAATTTGAACTCTAGGTTTATAAAGTAGGACTCACATTGCAAGAAGAGGGCATAGAAAATGTCTCTCTCTTATTTCTTGGTAGATTAGTCCTCTAGGTAATATTTTCAGTTCAATAATAAAAAGGTTGAGTGGTTATGAGTAATACTTTGTGTATTTTAATAATTATTAGTGAAAGTTTTGTGTGTTCTACTTATTGGTGTTAGAGTCCAGACGATTAAAAGAGCATAATTATAAGTCTATTATCTCATAAAGGCATGTTTTGTAATTAGTAGAAAAACTTATAAGTTTGTATTAAAATGTAAGCGTAATCTAAGGGGTTATACTACTATTTTACGAGCTTAAGGAACTACAAAGGTTGCACGTAAAAACAAGTAAAAAAGATGAAGGGGTGTATGTGTAATTTAAATAATGAAACTATTTCTTTTAAAAGAAAAAAGGATAAATTAAAAATGAGAAATAATGAAACTAATTAGGTAGTCAATATATTAGATTCTAAGATTTGAGTGTAAAATTTCTGTTCAAAAAATAACTTTTAATCAAAGTTTTTTTTTTTTTTATAAACTAACTTTTGATGAAAATTCAAAAACTTTTATTACTCATTCAATTAAAAAAAGAAAAAAAGAAAAAAAAACTCCATAAGAAACAAAAAAATCACAATAATGTAGATTACATTTCAACTATAACACATTTCATCAAAATATTATCCATTATGCAAATTTCACCCAAATGTAGGAATATATTACCACAAATCCCTCCTACAAACCAACATGTTTTTGTAAAGTATTTATTTAAGGGGTAATTACCTTTTTAACTCTTATACTTAAGGTAAAATCACTTATACTTATGAATTTTAAAAACCTACTTTTGTATTTCTTATACTTTGGATTAAAGTGAAATTGTTAGAAAATCCGTTAAATGTAACGGTTTTGATTCTAGATAAGTTTAAAAAAATCGTATTTATGTCTGTATAGTTTATATTATTTACACTTATATCTCCGATTCTATTTGTTTTTTAATGATATTTTTGCTTTTTCACTTGAAAATTTAACGTTGTTTACAACTTCATTTTACTCCAAAGTAGACAAAGGTAAGTTTTAAAGTTAAGGAAATATAAATAATTCCACCTCAAGTATAAGAGTAAAAAAAGCAATTATCTTTTTATTTAATTATCAAGTCAAATATACATATACATGCACCTTCTGCAACAAATGAAGTCCGATGGTGAAGAAGCCGATAACAAAGGCTAAATAGTTAGGCAGTTAAGGAGAACGATAGTGGAGTAAAGCGACGAGATCAAGGTTCAATGTACGTATATTCTATAATGGACTGAACAATTGAGCATTTGAGAGATATGGGGAGAAGAAGAAATCGTAAAATGATAATGCAGTTTCATTAAGTCAAACAATAATTTCATTTCTTGATTTCAACTTGTTAGATTGAAATCACGTTATCACGTTGTGATTTTAAATTTAAACCAAACGGTATTGTCATTTCACTACTTTATTAATAGAATTTTGCCAATTAAGTTTGGTCGGATGGTATTCCCCTAATTTCTTATTATTATAACAGTTAAAAAAAAAAAATTAAAAGTCTATAGAGGCAACCAGTTCAGGCCCTAACCAAGAGACAACGTTGTGATTTCAAAAATACACATCCAACGGGCATGATTTAGCCGCTAATGGGGTCACGGTGGAACCGCGAAACATGATCAACAAAACACTCTCTGTCCTCCTCCATGTGAGTGATGTGATCTCCAAATTGCAATCAGCATTCGTGTGCGGTGGTGAGAACGCAGAGAAACTCAGAGACAAGAACTTGTACTCAGAGCTTCTCACTTCTCAGAGTACAGCTTCCACTGTCACCATCCGTTCGACCCCGATTGCATATTGCGAGCCGTCGTGGTTTTATTTATTCTAGTTGTATCATGAATGTTCAAGCGATTCAAATTTTGATACTTCAATGAAGTAAGTTCAACATCCCTGGCTCTTGATTCTGTTGATTTACCATTGTTGGATTGTGGGTTGAGTTGCACTTTTGGTTTCAATGAATTGCAGGACATAATATTGGAATTTTGTTTCTTTTTCTCAAGTGAGTTTTAAATATTTTTTTTGATGTTTTGCGAACTTCGTTTGGATTGAATTTTAACATCTTTTGGTTTGGAACCTTGAAACACGCTTAGGTTTTATCTGATGGGTACTGTTCAAATGTGATGTCCGTGAACTCTTAATTGTGGAAATTGTTGATCTTTTGGTTCGATAAGTAGACAACTCGTGCTGGGATCAAGTGTCCCTCAACTCAGTTTTGGTGAACTTTATTTTTATTTATTATTCCTTAATTTGGACTAAAATATTTGGGCTCCATATGAATAGATATGGATATCAAATGAATGGATTTGTGACTAAATTTTATGAAAATATAAGATAGCGAGCTAATTTATGCAAGGATACATAAAAGGATTTTCAATAATTGGTGCTGAAAGTGGTGAGGGAGAGGGAGACCAAGTTGGAAAGAAACTATTAAACATGATCTTACCTACATGGATCTAACAGAGAACATGACCCTAAACAGATTTGATTAGTGTCATCAAATCTATATAACCGACCCCACCTAGTGAAAAAAAGGCTTGGTTTAGTTTGTTGCTGAAAGTGGTGGAGGCACTACGTCCTAAAGTACTGGAGCTATATAATTTGAAGAATTTTAGATAATTACTTATGTTTTGATTTTCAAATCTATCATAATTCATCATGTTAAATCACTCAAGTCTCTGACGAAACTCATATGTAAACTAACAAAGTTATATTTGAGTGATTTTGCATAAATAAATAGCGTCAAATCTTTTGATGTCAGATCTGAAAATATAAATGCAACCTGAAGCTTTTGTTTGTGCGGTTTTCTACTGGATATCATTTAACTTGGTTTTCTGAACTTTGAAAAAACTAATTTTTCATGTTTTTGATCGGAAATGCAATTCCTTCTACATTTTCTCATCTGTTGCTGTTTTTCTTTGGTCATCTCTTATTGTTCCTTTCATGAAAGCCTTAGGAAAGTGTTAAGTTTGTTTTGATTTGTAGTTTTTTTATGAATATTAACTTCAAAATGCTTATGGCCTACTTTGGAAGTTAAAAAAAAGGTCTATAAATTTTTCTCCTGTTGATCTATTCATATCACCATCTTCTGTTTTTGGTAATTTTGTAGAAAATATTCACTCAAAAATTAAGTTTGCTTCCTTTTTCCTGTCCGAATAATGTCTTATTGGGTTTGATATGTTTTGCTGGTTTCTATCACTGTTTATCCTTAGCTTTTTTATAATGTCAATTGATGGAAGAAGAGATAAAAGTTCAATTCATTCTTATGGTGTTTGGACATTGTTGTGAAATTGAACTAATCCATATTGTGTAGAATGGATGCTTGATTTGGTTTCCTTGACAGTCCTTTAAATGAATTCATTTCAGATTCACTAATTTATCTCATTTGTGTTAAGTTGGTGCTTTTAGCCCTGTGTGTTGATGATACCACCTACTTTTGTGATTCAAATGTCAAATAATTCAGAGTACATATGTTTTCTGCAATTCTTGTATATATCCCTGATTTCATGCATAAAACTCAAGCTTACTCAATTAATTCCTCTTCCCTTCTTACACTATATATAATAAGATATTTAATAAATAAATAAGCAACTCAAATTCTATTTATTAATTTATTTTAATTGATTTTTGATCTTATTGAAATCGAAATAGGATTTTGCAGTAAGGAATAAACTATGCATTTCTTAATAATAGTTGAACATAGTTGGAGACAGAACTAGAATTGCCAATGGGATAAAATGGCTATGAATTAACTATAGTTACATAATTCAAAAAAATAATAGCTATAGTAAATTTTTAACATAGAAATGTCAAATACACATTAAAAATTTGTAATTACAAAATATGAAGTATGTAGAATAATTCTGATGACAAATTACAGAGGGGCAACGGCCCCCCTGTCCCTTCCTAGTTCCATCTTGAACAAGGTTAATTATCCGAAAAATAACTTCATGAATAATTAGGTGAGTACCATTTTAGCATAATATAGAATTATTACCGACTTGTGTGATCTTTTTTAGATTCTTTATTTCAAAATTTTATTTTCATGTATGGAATTTCAATCCTCTTGAGTTGCTGTGGTAATGCTGCTGTAAATTGGTAGTGAAAGTTGACTTTTGTTTGTGATAATTGCTTCAAGAATACATTCATGTTCTGTTTTGGATTGACTATGATTCATCAGCTGCTACTAGTTTTTTGGATCTCAATGAAATAATGTAATATTTGAGATTTGAAACTTTATCTACAACTGCTTCCGGTTTAGTTGGACAGCATGGCAAATAACTATCCACAGGAATTAACTTGTCATTGGCCTTTTTATACTGCGTGGACTACTTGACTAACATCTGAAGCCAAATATCAAGTTTTCTTTCCGTGTGCCCCTTGTCAGAGTCTCACAGATGATCATAACCTCTCTTGTTTTTGTCCTGCCCAGGTTTGAAATTGGAAAATCCTTCTTTAAGTACTTAGCATGCGGATTTTAATGGCTAGGTGACCTCTATTTTTGTAGTTTATAGATGCCCTTCAATCGTAAGAAGGTAGACGTTAGGTAAAAAAAAAGGCAAAAAGGCAAAGATATGACTAACTGTACAAGATTGCCCTAGCTAGATTAATTGTAAAATATGAAAATTAGAATTCATCATATTTTACAAGTTTACCTTTAGAGTGAATTTTGGAAAAAGGAAAAAAAAAGGCAATTCAATCTAGGTTTGCATGTCCCCTTCAGGTTAATTATGCTACAGGATTTCTCTCTCTACAAGTTGGTCATGTAATTCCTTGAACAGATAAACATTATTGCATTCTTTTTGCTTTAGTTATTGATCAATTGACTAGACATGTACAAGAAAAGGTGTCATGGTGCATGTTGTTCACTTATTATGTAGTTTTAATAGACAAAACAAAAGATGGAGTAAATGGTATGTTGGAATTGTGAAGAGAAGTGTTGGAATCACTAAAAAAATAGAATAAGTAGGACTAAAACTAAATACATAGAATGTTAATATAGTAGGAACCAAAATATAAATGAAGAAATAGTCAGCATTGAAGATCAAGAAATACTAATAGAGTGAACAACTGTGATACTTGTCTATTATACAAGTAGAGGGAGAAATTGGTGGGGGATATTACACCAATTAAGAGGAGTGATGGTATCCAAATTGTGGATAATACAAGAGAGTGGGATAGCTTAGAACTAAACTAAGTAGAAATAATAAGGAAAGCCATGGAGTAGCCTAGAACTAACATAGGTAGAAATAATAAGGAAAGACATTGCTCGATGTAACATGGGAAATAGCCCTAAATTGAGTGGAATGGAGAAAAAATATCAATATAGCCAACCACCCCATTTAGTTGGGAAAAGGCTAATTTGATTGTATAAAGTTAACCCCATAAATATTGTTATTAAGTGTAATCTTCTTTTTTCATAAAATAATATTTTTGTTGCTTATCAATAAATAAATAAATATTGCTATTAACACGTCCCTTGATCACCAGTTACAAAAGCCCCTTGATGTCCAACCCAATATTAACTCTCGGCAATGTTAAGTTAAATACAATGCTAAATCTCTATGACTATCGTCCATTTTCTTGTCAGTAATATTAAACAAAGTCATACAAACCTGTGCTAGATTTATGCTACTCCAAGATTGTTGCAAGTTCCCCCAATATCACCCTAAAGCTATATGCATCCGTCTTTTCATTTGATGGTTCATCAAGGAGAACTTTTGGTGCCATCCATTCAGGCTATTGAATAAAGCAAAGAAGAATTTTTTTCTTTTTTCTTTTTTTCGAATGAAGCAATCTGCACCATCTAAGTATAAGGAGTTGGAATAATGATGTGGTTGAATTGGACAGAACTTAACTGTTCCTGCCAACTTTGATGAAAGAAGTGTGCGCATTTAAAGGGGAAAGACCAAAATCACAGACCTGATTTAATTAAAAGGACAAGAACTTAATATATGTGCTAAAACTTAAAAAGAGGAAACAGAACTTGGAATTGGTATAAATATCTACTGCAGTGTAAAAAACATGTAATTCTTTCGACTGAAATTCTTAAAATAAAATGGACATTACCCTTTAAACATAATGAAAATAAATATAATCTGTAATTGGACATTTGAATCAAAATGAGCAACAATTATTAGAACCACGGTGAGTATGCATGTTATCAATAGCTATCACTATTTAATCTTTTTTAAGGCAATACCCCTGATTAACATTCAACGTGAGGTTTGTACTCATCCATGAGATTTATCGTAGTAAAAAATTTCCATTCTTTATGTTATCCATGTATATACTTTCCTAAGTACTTTTTTTATTTTGGAGACAGTTTTTCAGTGAACCTTATTTTTCTTTTTCATTTTTTCTCTCTTTCTTTTTTTTTTTTTTTTTTTCCTTTCTTTTCCTACCAGGAACAGATAGACATTGTGGATTCTCAAATAAGTCTTGAAATGCCCTGAAGTTTATTGGCCTGCCTTCTGAGTTAATCTCCTTTTGGATCGCCACATGGCAACTCTTCCGCTATCATTCACAATACAATCCTGTTTTGTTAAATGTGGGGCCACTGAATCATCTAAGTCGACACCTGCCACCCACTGTATTTATGGAAGAAGAGTGGCACTCGGCTTAGAGAAAATAGATATGGAAAGAAGCCTACTTCATGGAGAAGTTAAAAAATATGCATCAAAAGATTCTTTTCAGAATCGTCATTTTAAAGTGCTTTCTGCATCAGGCATTTCTGTTGTTGAAACTGAAGAAAGATCTTCTGCTTATCGATTTTGGACAGAAATTGGTGGTCAGGTGAAGGTTATTGTTAGAAATAAGAATCTCAAATACAGTGTGTATGTTGAATTTACATCCTCAGAACTACATGATAATGCCGATAAGCTGGTAATGAGTTGGGGTATATACCGATCTGACTCGTCACATTTCATGCCTTTGGACTTCCAAAGTTCAGCTCCAGATGCCAGATCCAGGACTGTTGAAACCCCATTTGTGCAAAAATCTCTAGGCCTGCTTGCAGTTGAGTTGGATTTTGAAGGTAGTTTAGCACCCTTCTATCTTTCGTTTTTGCTGAAGTGTCCCCTGGATAGAGATTCAAAAAGCTCAGATATCAGAAGCCATAGGAAGACAAATTTCTGCGTACCAGTTGGTCTTGGTTCAGGGTATCCTGCTCCACTGGGTCTTTCCTTTTCAGCTGATGGTTCCATGAATTTTGCCCTTTTCTCTCGTAGTGCAGAAGGCGTGGTTTTGTGTTTGTATGATGACACTAGGGCCGAAAAACCCATGATAGA
Source organism: Sideroxylon spinosum (assembly GCA_003260245.2). Lineage (NCBI taxonomy): Eukaryota > Viridiplantae > Streptophyta > Magnoliopsida > Ericales > Sapotaceae > Sideroxylon > Sideroxylon spinosum. Next base: position 11,038,507 of record QLOD02000009.1, read on the forward strand.
GATTGATCTCGACCCATATGTCAATCGATCAGGTGATGTTTGGCATGTCTCAATGGACAGTGCACAACCATTTGTCAGCTATGGCTATCGATGCAAGGGGGGCATTCATGCAAAAGGGGACAAATTCAACGCTGAGCATGTTCTATTGGATCCTTACGCTAAGATAATTGAAAATGTTCATTCAGGTTTTCTCTCAAAAAATCTTGGAAAATTAATGAAGGAACCAACTTTCAATTGGGATGGTGATGTTCGTCTTTGTGTACCAATGGAGAAACTAGTGGTTTATCGCTTAAACGTGATGCATTTTACCAAGCACAAGTCCAGTGAGTTACCCAATGATGTCGCAGGGACCTTCTCTGGAATTACTGAGAAGTTATACCATTTCAAAGATATTGGGGTGAATGCTATTCTAGTGGAACCGGTGTTTCCTTTTGATGAGAAGAAAGGGCCTTATTTCCCATTGCATTTCTTTTCTCCAATGAACCTATGTGGACCTTCTGGTGACCATGTAGCCGCTATTACTTCGATGAAAGAGATGGTTAAGTTATTGCATGCCAATGGGATAGAGGTTATCTTGGAGGTGGTTTTTAGTCACACTGCTGAGGGTTGTGCACTTAGAGAAATTGATAATCCATCCTATTATTATGCTGGCGGACACGAAGGTTTGGGAACTAGAAACGCTTTGAATTGTAATTACCCTATTGTCCTGCAGCTGATTTTAGATAGTCTTCGCTACTGGGTGATTGAGCTTCACATTGATGGCTTTTGTTTCATCAATTCTTCATCGCTGCTGAAAGGGTTTCACGGTGAATTTTTGTCTCGTCCTCCTTTGGTTGAAGCTATCGCTTTTGACCCAGTACTGTCAAAGGTCAAGATCATAGCAGATTCTTGGGATCCAAGTGACATGGCATCCAAGGAAATCCTTTTTCCTCATTGGAAGAGATGGGCAGAAATAAACAAGAAATTTTGCAACGATGTGAGAAATTATTTGAGAGGCGAGGGTCTTCTAAGTAACCTTGCAACGCGGCTTTGTGGGAGTGGGGATATCTTTTTGCATGGGAGGGGACCAGCATTCTCTTTCAATTTCATAGCCAGAAATTCTGGACTTCCTCTTGTGGACCTGGTCAGCTTCAGTTGCAGTGAGTTAGCCTCAGAATTAAGTTGGAACTGTGGAGAAGAAGGCCCCACCACCAATGCTGCTGTCCTCGAGAGACGACTTAAACAAATCCGTAATTTTCTCTTCATCTTGTTCGTTTCGTTGGGTGTTCCTGTTCTTAACATGGGAGATGAATGCGGCCAGTCTTCTGGGGGCTCTCCCCAATATGGTGACAGAAGACCATTTGATTGGAATGCTTTAAGAACTGGGTTTGGAATTCAGACCACACAGTTCATTTCGTTCTTGAGTTCTCTAAGAATGAGGAGAGGCGATCTTCTTCAGAGGAGGAGCTTCCTGAGAGAGCAGAGCATTGACTGGCATGGAAGAGACCAGACTCCACCAAAATGGGACGACCCGTTGAGTAGATTCTTGGCAATGACATTGAAAGTCGACGATGAAGGAGAGGAGAGTGATCCCCTGAGCTCTGAGACTTCTTCCCGTTTAAACAGTGACTTGTTTGTGGCCTTCAATGGTGAGGATCAAAGCGAGAGTGTTCTTCTACCTCCACCTCCAGAAGGGATGGCATGGCTTCGATTGGTTGACACGGCTCTTCCTTTTCCAGGATTCTTTTCTGAGGAGGGTGAGCCTGTTCTTGAGCAGATGGCTGGATTATTCACCTATGAGATGAAGTCTCACAGTTGTGTTCTGTTCGAAGCCAAGAGCCCTAGTAGTTGAACCTTGTTCTTTCTCCTCTCCCCCACCAACCAAAAAATTAAAATGAAGACAAATATTTTGTTAAGGTCGTCTAATAAGTTGTATAGTTTGTTTATTAATAATAGGAGGGACTGCTAATAAGGATGCCTGCTGGAAGGTAATAGCTTGCCAATCCATGTAATTTGTTCATTCTTCTTTCGATGAGGAGCTATACGTATGTATATATCATTTGTCTCCGACAGTGACTTCATGCTTGCATTGTAGTTATTGAAATTCACGAATTGGTTATAAACCACGCCATAATCCTGACAAAAAATAAAATAAAATAAAATAAAATAAAATAAAAATAAAAATTACGGGTTTGAATCGTTCTAACTCCATTTCCCAAATTAAAGTATACTAACTGTTCATCGTTTCCCTCGAGAGGAAATTGGCCAGCTGGTTCTAGCAATCAAATTCACTTCTCTGTATTTATGCTTATGATGTGCAAAAGGCATATTTGTTGCTTCAAAAGCCTTTGTATGTGGATAGATAGTCGCAATCCCGTCTCTAAAAGATTAAAAAGAAAAGAATCTAAAATATGAGAACATAGTGAGTCGTGATCAAATAAATTTCAACCACAAAGAAGGGGGTTTGATGCTTAATATTTGAATTCTTAAGAGATTGCTTTTCCATGCGCATGCCTTGAAAGTAAAACGCAACAATTTCGCAATTATTTACGTAGGGCCCGTTTAACAACGCTGTCGTTTTTCTGTTATTGTTTTTCTATTGTCGTTTTCTATTTTGTGTTTTCTGTAACTGTTTATTTTTTCTGAAATAAAAATTTCAGAAAAAACTGAAACTGTATTTGGAAATACAGTTTTGTTTATAATTATTAGTCTTTTTATTTTTATAAATTATTTAATTTTATTAGTTTCTAAAAATTTAATAGAATTTAAAAAAAATTCCATATCAATTTAATTATATTATTTATTTAAAAATTGAATAAAATATAATAACTATATCATTTAATCCAGTAACTATAAAATATATTGATTATAATTTCATTATAATATTTACTAAAATATATTTTATAATAATTCAAATAATTTAATAAATTATATTTGATATTAGTTAAAATAAATAAATTAAATTAGTTATTAAATTTAATTTAATTTAATTAATATAATTATGATATTTATTAAAAATAATTTAATAAAATATATGGAATATTAGTTAAATTAATTAAATTAAATTGATCATGAAATTTTAGTTGAATTAATTAATTTAATTTTATTATTTATTAAAAATTTATTTAAAAACATATATTTTATATCATTAAACCCATTATTAAATTAAATTAATTAATTTAATAAAATATGTTTTATATTAATTAAATTAATTAATAAATTAAATTAACTAAATTAAAAAATATATTTTATTAAATTATTTTAATAAAATATTATAGTTAAATTAAATTATATTTTATCAAAATTATTCAATATAATATATTTTATATTAATTAAATTAGATTAATTATTGTATTAAATTATAATTTTTTATTTATTAAAAATAATTTAATAATTAATATTTCATATTAATTAATTTTAGTTAATAACTAATTTAATTTAATTATTTATTAAAAATAAATTAATAAAATATATTACATATTTATTTAGAAAATTTATTTAATTAAATTATATTATTTATTAAAAATAATTTTAGTTTAATAAAATATTAAAATAAAGCAATTTATTTTAATATGATAAAACAAAAATGGATAAAGTAATAAAATTTATAAAAGTGTTTGCAACAAAAAAAGAAAATAGAGTGAAAATACCAATTTTTTTCGTTTTTCTGTTTAAGTTTTCATTTTTTTGAAAACAAAAAAACATAAATAGATTTAACAAACATGTTTTTGTTATTAGTTTACAAAATTTTAAAAACAAAAACAGAAAAACAGAAAACAAAAACGTTATCAAACGGGGCCTAAAAAAGCTATTTTGAATTTATGATCCTCTAGAAATTGTTGTTTGGAATAACATCTTCAAGTTTTTCAAACTTTCAGTTCCAACTCTCATTTCGAGTTAAGTCTTTCTTTGGAAATGTCGGAGAGGAAGGAAAGAAAGGGACGACGGGAAGGCAAATCAAGAATAAAGTAAAGAATATGGATAAAATACTATTATACCGTCTGAATAAAATTACTTCACCTTACGTGCTACAATAAAATAGTATATCTAAAAAGGAAAACTAGAGTTCTAACGAAAATCGTCTATGCAATCCTTTCTCATTCTAGTTTGAGAAAAAGTCTTTGGGGCGAAGCTTTACTCACAGCCTTTCTTATATTAAAATAGAGTCCCAAACAAGAAAAGTGTTAAAAAACCCTTAAGGAGGACTATAATATACAGAAAAAGAATGGAGAAGATACAGAAATGGAGAAAACAAGAAACACAGAGGCAAAGAAGCCAAACGTTGAAGAGCAAATGCTCAATTCTGAATATAAAAGGTCACCACTGTAAATAAGGTCAAGCCGACTTGAGACCCGACCTGGCTGATCCTAAAAAATCCCAACCCACCCTTGGCCCAATTTCTATACCGCCTTGACCCAGGCCCGCCCCTAAACTCGCGAGTTAGAGCTATGGTCAAGGTCTCCAGCCCTAGACCCGACTCGCAGTCCAACCGTTGACCGGCACATCCCCCCTCCCTTAATACAGAACAGATCCCCCCTCCCCAAACACCCCCAATGGCTCTTAAATTTAATTTGATTTTTTTTTCTCCTAACGACTATGTGAATGTTTTCCCCCCTCCTTCCTGACAACTAGCCGTTGCCCTCCCCCTTAATGGCTATATTTTTTTAATTACAATTTAACCCCTAAATAAATAACAAACCCACCCCAACCATCCATTATAAATACCCATTCCCCCAATTTTCAAGCTAAAAATCACAAAAAAAAAAAAAAACTATCATTCTCTCTCACATACTCTACTCTCTCAACTCTCAAGACTCTAGATATCATACTAAAGTGCTCCAATTTTGAAGTTAAGATTAAAGAACAAGTGTTTTAAGGCTTTAAATTATTCCAAGTTAATAATTTAATTTTGCATACTTTAGTTTATTTATTATTTATTTTGGTTAATTTGCATACATACATTTTTTTTTAATTTGCTACTTTAATTTTTTCATCTAATTAATTTTTCTATCAAATTAATTTTTTCAAATGGATCCTAGATACTCTTTTTTTTTTTTGATTTGGAGGGTGAGGATTCTTACACTTTTTCCACCCATGAGCAATTTGTAACACCAACACCCCTTAACACAATTAATATTGTTGCTGAATCATCATTGTGGCAGCGTGTGCGAATTCAAAAATGTGAGATTTTTTTTATTAAATTTACATGCAATGATGGAGTATTCAAAGCAAAATGTAATATTTGTAGGGATTTATTAGATGGTAGGCTAACTTCTGAGACTATTCACTTAAAAAAACATTTAAATAAAAAGCATGCACAAAATTCCAACGTCAATTTTTTTATTAATCATTTTTTTTCCTGTGCTACGTAATCTCAATTAGGTAGTGAATGGGGTAATTTAACTATTTTTACTTATGATTCTACAAGAACACAAAATAATTTAATTTGATTTATTATTAAAGATGAACAACAATTTACAATGAGTGAGAATCCAAATTCAGAAGAATTTATTCACGATAGTTTTACATAACAATTTCATAATTTTTCAAGAAAAACTTCAAGAAATCATGTTTTACGAGATTTTAAAACCAAAAACAAAAAAAAACAACAATTAAAAATATTTTTTGAAAATTTTGAAGGAAGTATTTGTTTAACTTCTAATATGTAAAGTTTTCGTCAACAATCTCAATACATTTATATAATTGCACATTACGTTGATGAAAATTTAAATTTAAATAAATGGATTATTTCTTTTAAATTAGTTGAACAATCTTACACTAGAATGAGTATTGGGGAACTTATTTTTAATGAACTTACATCATGGGGATTAACTAGAAAAATATTTTCTATTACTTGAGATAATACTTCATATAATAATGCTTGTTTTGATTACTTAAGTAATGTTTTGTCTTTAAGGGGTGTTTTGTTGCAAGGGCATTACTGTGCCCATATCCTTAATTTTATTGTAAAAGTGGAATTGGATGATTTAGATCTCTCTATTAATAAAATAAGATTAATTGTACTATAATACTATGGTTATTAACATGATGGCGATTTTCAACCACTTCCTCTATAATTTGGTTATGCAACTATTTTAAATCCTAGATATAAAAAAGATAATCTTCTTATATTCTTAGAAATGATATATTGTCCTAAAAGTGCCAATGAGTAACTAAATAGTATTAAACAGCAATTGGAAGTTATTTTGGGTCGGTATGATAGTAATACTAATCTTACACATGCCCAACCAACAACCACCACAATACAA
>QLOD02000009.1:11044854-11059961 GCA_003260245.2 Sideroxylon spinosum
GATGGACAACAGTCTAAGTTTCCTATCCTTTCAGCTTTTACCTGCAATATCCTCCCATTTCCAGCTTTTACCGTAGTATCCGAACAAGCTTTTAATGCTAGTGGGCTCGTTATTAGTGACTACAGGAGTCAATTGGCCCCAAATATAGCAAAGCGCTTAATATGTTTGTGAGATTGGTATCTCGCAAACAAAAGAAGTCAACAAGCCAACAAAAAAGAGGAACTTGCTCTTGACTTTGAAGCAATATATTTAAGTGAAGTAGAAGAACATAGTAGTGATGATTGAGAATGATATATAAATAGAATAATTTTTGCAAATGATAGTCAGGCTTATAATGTGCCAACCTAGTTGAAATGTGTAAGACCTGAAGTGATGCACTTATACACTTGCTCTATCTTTTTTTAATTTACAAGTCTATATTTGTAAATTTGTAATGTAAATTTAATTGTTTGTTTTTTAATAAATTTTAATTTTTATCAATGAATGTAAAGTGTTTGTATGAATTTTATTTGTATTTTATTTAGTTTATAAAAAAATATTTAAAAACTCTTCCAGGTCAGCAAGAATGGTCAAGGGTGGACCCGACCCTAAGAGGGGAAAGTCAATAAGGGCGGGCCAGCTACGGGCCGGGTTAGCCATGGGTCTCAGGTCAAGCCGGGTTAGACTCATTTACATCACTATAAAAGGTTGAAGCTAACCAAGCAAATCAAGTTGTACCAAGGATCTAGGGACCGTCAGATTGCTTGTGGGCAAGATCATTTGGACCGTCCAAATCAAGCCAACCCTCATTTCAATCCATGCCGTCCAACTATTAGAGGCTCAACAGCTTAGATGAACCTAGGTGGGTCTAAGCATTTAAGAGACATGACTAAGGTTGGTGGGGAAAAACAAAGAGGCATATGTGTATATGGCCCAATTAAAGAGCTTATTACATAATTAAGCCCAACATAAATAGTAAGACTCTAGATGATGGAATTTCCATTCATGAATTTTATTGTAACGAGCAGCTCGCTTGTAATAGAGGCAGCCCCCTCAAAGAGGTTTATCAATTTATAATTTGAGTTTCTTCTTTTTCCAGTATTCTTTTATTTCTCATTCATTTGTGAAATCATTGTAGGCAAACCCAAATCATCTAAGAAGGGCCCAAATCATCTAAGAAGGGCCCCCATCCCATATAAATTTTGGAAGAAAAGTGAACCGAATCTTAATTATTTAAGAGAGTGGGGTTATAGAGCTATTATAAAAGTTCCAGAACCCAAAAATAGAAAAATGGGTGAAAATGGTATTGAATGCATATTTATAGGACAAGCATAGAATGGTAAGACATATAGATTTATGGTATTTTATAGAACCTAATGATTTTGAAATAGAATATAATAGAACAAATGATTATAAGAAGGATCACAACAGTAGCATCTACACTTTACATTTCCTAGAATCTTCATCTGAACTTGATAAAGAACACTATCATGTCTTCGAATGCCTTTTAAGAATCCACAAAAATTTGAAAAGTAAAATCTTTCATGGGTAAGTTTAAGAAAAATCTCTTGAAACGTATCCAATCGTTTACTTTCTAATGAATTGATGCTTCAGACCTTAAGAATAGGTCTTCCATATAGAGCAAAATAATATTCTAAATTCTAACTTTCTAATGAATTGATGCTTCAGACCTTAAGAGTAGGCCTTCTATATAGAGCAAAATAATATTCTAAGATGGAAGGTCCTCTAACAAGCTGTATAGTTTGCTTATTAATAATAGGAGGCACTGCCAATAAGGATGCCTGCTGCAATGTAATAGCTTACCAATCCATTTAACTTATTCTTCTTTCAATGGGCTTACACACACACACACACACATATAAATCAACTGTATCCAAAAGCTAATTCATACTTGCATCGTAGTTATTGAAATTCACGAATTGGTGGTAAAAAAACGAATTAACGCTGACTCAAAAAAAAAAAAAAAAAAAAATTATGGATTTGAATCATTCTAATTCCATTATCCAAATTAAAGTACATATTTAATTTTCATCGTTAATTTGGAAAAGAAATTTGCCAATTGGTTCCAGCGATCAAATTCACTTCTTTGTTTTATTATGCTTACAATGTGCAACAAGGCAAATCTGTTGGTTCAACAGCCTTTGTATACGGACGGATAGTCGCAATCTCGTCCCTCTATACATATATATATATATATATGAGAAAATAGTGAGACGTAACTAAATAAATTTCAACTATAAAGAAATCTTAAGAGGCTTTTTCTCATATTAAATGTAAATAGCTTCAAAATCGAAATATCAACTACTATGTCTCTTTTTTGGCTTCTGTTTGAACTGTACGTAACTGCACTAATAATATATATAACAGAAATCTAAGACGCAACAAGTTTTTCACTGGCACAGGCATTAACATCCTAACCTTATGCAATACAAAATTTTGCAACGGTTCCCTTTTTTTTTTTTTTTTTTTTTGCTTCCCGGTGAAAATTCAACACTCACTTTCAATAATTAACTCAGCCGCTGCACCCATAGCTTCCACCCCGCCAATGCCAAGCAGGGCTAAAGCCAGCTCTTCCTCATTCCACTGCCTCAATCCCTTGCTCACTCTCTTCAATACATCTACATCCACTTCCAGCATCCACATCGGAGTACATGCCACCATCAAGCTCACAAACCCCGACACATAAGCACGCCATGTCGCACAATCACAGCCAAGCGATATTTGCCCATCAAGAGCACTCGCTAGAAACTCCAAATGGGCCCTCAGAACATTTCGCCGCCGCTTAGAAGCTGTTGATGATGAGTCCACCCCCCAAGCAAATGTCCCAGAAAGCACAGCAAAGTAAGCAAGAGCACAGCCCCTCAGCATAGGGACCATCCCTATGGATTCCCCACCTTCGGGCTCCGTCTTGTAACCTGATATAAACCAAGATGGCAAAGTTTCTTTAATCAATGATTGGACCAAACTCAATCCACCGGTTATCCAAACTAATGAAGCTCCAAGGGAAGCTGCAAGCTTGACACGAGTCAATGCTGCAGCAAGAGAAACCTGACCATATCTCATCCCATACATGGTCTTCTTCAACTTGTTCATTCTCTCTGTAGGTAGCCCAGAACTTGCAATATCTTTAACAGAACGCATTAGAAGGCAAACAATTTCCTCTGTCATGAATGTGACATTTCTAACAGACCGGTGAACCCGTAAGTAGAGTATCCCGGGGGCAACTGGAGAAATCCCACCGGAGAAATGGGATCCAAATCCATGGCCCAAAAGGTCACCCACACCACCATTGCTCAAGATGGGAGTGGAATTTGGCCCGAGAATGCATGCAAAGCAGCGTTTTAGTAGCTGATCTACAGCATCACTATTGTGGTGGAAGACTGCACGCGATGCAGAGAAAATAAAAAAGTCACTCCAACGCTTCACTTTCTGAGCCCATAAGGATGCTATGATGGGCATGCATGGCCAGGGGCAACCAGCTGCAAGGTTATCCAGAGCTGGGCCAATCAAGAATAGCAAACGTTCACTGGCCTTGTCTAATTTATAGGTTATTGTGAGGCTTATAAGGGCAGCCAAGGGTAAAGGCAAGGTAGCTGGAGAGCTTCCTCCTGCAACAAAAGAAGTTTTACTTTTATTTTCAACGAATACAAGAAGAAACTGAAGCCATATATTCCAAGATTTCTCAGCATAGGTAAGTGGCCAAATTAGCAGTTTCAACTAAGCTATTTTTTCATAAGTAACATGATCTGAATTATTTGACCAAAAGGAACAGTTTGGGAGGGTGCCAAAGCAACTATTAAGAGAGAATACCTGCAGCAAGACTTGGGACATCAACACCGGTGCCGGCTAAGATTTTCTTTATCTGCTGCTCAACAACGGCTAAATTTGCTGCAGGGCTTGGCCAATCAGTACCATTCATGGAAGCAGGCTTCCAAATACCCCGAGTTACTTCAGCTGAAAAGTAACTTACGATAGTAGCCATGGATGCAGGAAGAAAATCTGCAAGAACTTTGAGACCTGAGATAGGAACAAAAGGATTATTAGAAACAACACTTCAAGAATTGTACAAGTTAGAAGAGGTTAGAACTTTAAATCATCAGTTCATTAGAAAAAGTACGCTAAACAACACAAACTAACAACAATTACAATTACTGTTATCTTACAGTAACAGAATATTTTATCAAGATACTCATCGGGCAGCTATAATGAATGAAATATTATTTCTGTTCCACCAAAATGGCCAAAACGTTTCAGTTTCTTAAAAGACCGATACACTAATGGAATAATAGTAATGATGTTTCGACCAGAACACAGTAAAACACCCAAAAATATGACATAATATCACCAACATAACAAGTTATTTGATTGATTTATTAGTATGTTTCCATACATTGAGATGAGTTTCATTTTACACTTCTACACATTTCAAAATATTACCATCTATCGCTGTAGGTTTTGAAATGTCTCAGAAATATTTCTGAGACAGCTTCTGAAAAAGTTACCTGCTTCCATTTCCGTTTCACTTAGCAACTCTTAACTATAAAATACCAAATGTCACATTCATCATGTTATTGTTTAGTTGGATTAGAATTATAAGGACCTCAAAGGGAAAATAAAATTCCAAATAGATGTTCTTATTTAGTTGGGTCAGAAAATACAAGGACATTAAAGGGAAAATAAAACACCAAATACATGTTTTTCTTTAGTTGGGTTAGAAATATAAGGACATTAAACGCATTTATCAATGAATTAATTTTTATCTCAATATATTTTTTCCCTCATTTATCAAATCACATGCTTTTCCCCCCACCATTTTCCATTAGAACCAAACAAGAAAAATAATTTTGAATCTCCTCCCGCACTTTTCCCCTTAACAAATCCTCAATCAAACACACAAGAAAATTCAGACAAAATAAATACATCACTCCAGATGATCTAGCCAAAACTGGTTCAAATTACACATTTTATCAAGTTTGAAAAGATAATCAGAGAAAGCTTTACATTCACAGCCATCACACCACCATCCCCACAAAAGCCGGTTTTGTTGTTTTTTTACAAGCATTAACATGAGAAAACAGGCTGGCAAGCTTATGCAGTATGAACTAACCTGTTGCCAGTTCACGAGGAGACAATCTTCCATGGGCACAGGCAGTCAAAGCAGCATCAAGGACAATGGGAACAGCTTCCAGAATGTCCCAAGCAGGTAACTTAAGTCGAAGGGAGGCATCTTCTGTCGCAGAACTGGATGAATTACTACTTCCAGAAGTTGGAGGAGTCAAGGCCTGACCACCTCTATTTACTTTTTTGAACATCATGTTCAAAAGCCCATCCACAATTTGATGAACAGAACTCCCATGTACAAGACCAGAGAGGGTTGCAGCAATGCATTCCTGATGCTGCCGATACCAGTTTTTTAATTTTGGAAATGAATCCATGAATATTGGTTCTGTAGACAATGGACTCGAAAGTTTTGACAGTCTCTTGTTTTTGTTTCGCTCCAAGGGTGTGACTTCATATGACGCTAACTGAGAGTTGCGCACCAATAAGAGGTATTCTGGAGTTAGTCGGGATCCCACAGGAGCCACGTCTCCTGTAACATGTTCAAGAGGTGGACGATCAAACCTCCAGAGCTTCAGCAGAAGAGTAAATGCGTTGGAGAACACAGCATGGGAAGAAATTTCTTCCCCTGTTGGAATTATCCATGAGACCATAGGTGCACATGACCCGAAGACCTCACAGATGGGCATCAATGTGCCAGCAAGTTGGGGAACCTGGAGGGGTGTTTGAACAACATTAGATCAAGGCCATTGTATTTAACCGTCTCATATACAGAATCTTTTTCAACTTGCTGTCTCATTATCGCCCTCGATTCCATTCTGGTCTTTGATACATGGTGAACCCTTAATTGGATGGACTACACTAAAAATCTACTCGAACATTCCTCATGAGACCACGTATATAACTTATCCAAAAAAAAAAAAGAGATAGACCATGTACATACAATGAATTTTCATTCAGATAAGGATAGGAGGCATTTCTTATCCAGTTTCTTTTGGTACAACTGTCAAATACATTCATAAAATTCTTTCCATCAATCTCTCTACTGTTCTCAGAAATGTATAAAGGGAAAGGTCTTTATTTCATAGTGGGAGAGAAAAATGCACATACGACAATTCACAAATTAGCTAGTCTCCTAAACAAATACCACTCGACAGATATTCACAAGAAAGCAGAGTTATTGAAGTTCCAACTTACCACGCCATGTAAGGAAAAAATCTGAACACAATCAACAGATGATATTCCAATAAGGAGAACATTCAGAAATGGAGCATAATCTATCAAATGGCTGTCACTCCCAGAATGATCTGCAGGAACTGGAGGGGACAGCAATGTAGTGATCAAAAGAACAGCATGTTCCTGCAACAGTAGGCCAAAATACACTTTAAAATCAATAAACGAGAAAGAAGTGGCTGCTTATTCAAAATAAAGAAGACAACAATCAAGTAGTCTACTGTACTAGGATATATCAGCATGATTCCAGCAATATTCACCACACTACCTGTATATTCCAACCACGTATTAGAGATGCCCCACAGAGAATTGTAGCAGCAGATATCTTCTCATCATCTGACCCGTTGACAGCAATATCATATATTCTCTCTATTTCTGCTAAGCTTCCATCAAATCCATGAGCTTAAATTCAGTTGCCTTACCACTGGTAAATTTACAAAAAAGAGCATCTGATATACCTGGCTTCAGGAAAGAAAAGGTTTAACTGAAGACCAGGCTACAGTTAAGAGCAAATCCATGAGCTTAAATTCAGTTGCCTTACCACTGGTAAATTTACAAAAAAGAACACCTGATATACCTGGCTTAAGGAAAGAAAAGGTTCAACTGAAGACCAGGGTTCAGTTAAGAAAAAAATGCATATTGTTACGGTTAACTGGTACGATTACCACTTGCAGATCATTTACTAAATAAATTGTCAAGAGACAATTAAATAGTTTGAACTTTTTTTTTTTTTTTTTTTTTTTTTTCGGGAGTATATTTTGAATTTGGTGCTATGCTTTTCCACTGCAAATGTAGATATGAATAGGAAATAGTGCATGATTCTGCAGATGGTAATTCAGCATGACATAAAATGAAGGCTCCATGAACCTGGATCTAAATACCTCCACTTAGATGGAAAAACTCTTTGTCGGATTGTTTTCTTCCCTGAATTATCCTACCATGGAATAATTAAAGTCGAATAGTTGGGGAAAAAAAAATAAAATGGAGTTTCTGGACCATTTAGCAAGTTATAGACCAAATGAACTGAAAACATCCTTGAACTAAAATTCCACCAATCAAGTAATCATGTAGATAACCAATCATATGAATTCTATGGTCCTCCAGCTCTGAAAATCACGAGGAAATCGCTCTGATAACGAGGTAGGGTTGCAGTGAGGAAACTATTTGAAATAGCAATTATAAAGTATTGATTCTATTTGAAGTGCCCATACCACAATGAGGTAGATAAGACTAGACAAACAAATATTCAGAAATTACTATTTACAAATGTTATCATACCTTGAAGCCGGAGTTGAAACCAAAGCATTCACCATTGGAGGTGTTAGAGGGGACCCCTTCATCAATGATGACCAACCAGGCATTTGACCAGAAACGCCACAAGGTATTTGGTTGCTGCGGCCTTTTACATAGCCAGGCCATAAATATGCTGATGTGTCTAGAAGATTTCTGGCAATGCAAGCCTCTACAATCAAATGCCTCAAGTCTCCAGCTGCAAGCAAAATTGAACTATCAAAAGTTTCTAGACATACTCTAAAATGTTTATCCATGCTAAAAAAATGCTAACCGAAAAACAGGGAAAAAGTGAAAGGAATAACATGCAGTTAAATAAATTAGTGACATTGAAAGATAAAACCTATTGAAGTGGGCTGAGAAAATAATGAACAAAATATTGATAAACAACCTTTTTTATCTTTCATTTTGTATCAAGTGAAAAATGAATTTAAAATATACAACAGTACTTTTTTTGGTTCTACTACCAAATGTAAATACGCAGAAATCAGGCCAAGTAAGCAGAGCAAGGTTGTTAAATCGGGATGCTTCTTTGGCTCATTGGAGAGGTTCATAGGATTTGATCGCAGGATCGAAACAACGATTGTAAGATTCTACCGAAAAGGAAAAAACATGCATAATAGTTTTCATATGAATATAATTTATTAAATGATAAAAAAAATAAAAGTTCTAAAAAAGAATAATACACTGCATAAGTATAAATATATTGGAATTATACTCAGTACTTCTGCACTTTAACCAAAATTCAACTTCCAATTGTAAGATTCACCCTCTATACTTACAGTCAAATTTTAATTTGACCATTCCATTAAATTCATTAACGAAAGATATCACATATTAATCACAAATGATGGAAACCTAGCATTTTTCTCAACGATTGTTTACAGAAGGGCCAAATGGAACATGATAGCAAACATAGGGGCTTATCTATTACAATTGAAAATAAGAGCAAGCTTCGTTATAAAGTATATGGTTGCAAAATACAATTTGCCCTATTACAAGAAGTTTTAAAAATAAAATGTTTTGCGTTTAATTTTTCTCTTTTTTTTTTTGGGGGGGGGTGGGGAGGGGGGAGAGAGAGAGAGGTGAAGACGTGTCTTGTAATCAAACGTTTTACTCTAATGTATTAGGAAACAGAGCATGGGAAAAAAAATGTTTAATAAGAACTTTTTAATTTAGAAATCATTTGTTAGAAATGATAAGAAGACGATGAAATGAAGACCAAAACATAAAAGTTAAAATTAAGCTACTTGTTTAAGTAAAGGGAAAAAAAAAGTAGTGATCTACCACACCCCGGGGAGGGGGGGAGTGAGAGAGCGTGTGCCTGATTTTATTCAAAAGAGTGGTGGATCAAAATTATAGGTAAAGATACTTAAATTGCATTTATATCTTTTAACCAAAAATTAAAATACCGTTTCCTTTCCACCAAATGGTTGAAAATTTTCAGTGTCCTAAGAGAACAAAATGAAATATTAGTGGATTAAAAATTATAATATTTCCATAGAAACATAGCAGAGCACACAAAAAGACCAACATGATATACCCAAAAAAAAAGTTGTTTAATTAATTTATTATTAAACTTTCATACATTTAGATAGATTTCAATTTATAATTCTAAAATATTTATAAGCAAGTTAATATTTTTGTCCCACTTTCGAAACATTTCTGAACCAAGTCAAAATGTTTCTAATTCCATGCTGATTGAAACAACTTATTGAAACGAAAATTTTGATCTTTACTTTTGACTCTAATAGCTTAAAATATGTATATGCACTAAAAATTTATAAAAACAAAAACAACATATTAAGGAAGAATACAAGGTTTGAATCAGATAAGAACGATATTTTATGATTCCATAAGGTCCTATAATAAAATTGTAAGATCATTTTTCTACTGATTTTTTATAGGATCTGGATCAATTTGGCTACAATAGATTGCAAAATCTTAGGAAGATAAGATTCAGTTAGGATTTTAACAACTATGAGTACTCTTTGCAAAACAAAAGTTAATTATAAAATGGATTAATTACACTTAGAACCCTTGCACTTCCACTGAAATCCCACTTTGCTCCCTCTACTCATCTTTAAATTGTACGAGTCAACACCACACACTTCCAAAAGTCCGATATCAACCTTTTGTGACCCCCCAAACTTTGAAACAAAATGTTACAGGAGGGTGACCTCAGAATTTGGCCAAAAGTGCAGGACGTTGACTCTTACAATTATAAGATGAGGTGAAGGAGCAAAAGTGTCAAGTGTAATTAACCCTTGTTAAAATGAATTACACAATAAATTTCTTTCAGACATCCAAAAATCTAAGGTGAAATTGAACTGAAGTTGTTTAAAAGATTCTAAAAGGAGGAGACTTCCATGAGAAGAAAATCTCGGGCAGATTGTGAGGACAACACTCAGATTATTGGGCCCAATCTGTTTGTGCAAAAGGCAGGGGAGCAAAAAGGAGGGGAAGACTATAAAACATCTGTTCATGCATTGTCCCTGGGTTAGGGAAATTTGGGAGTTGGCCTTGACATGCCTTGGGATACAGTGGGTGTTTCCCAGGGAGATGAGACATGTTATTGAATTGTGATGGGGAGCCAAAGTTAGTAAAGCTAGAAGAAAGACTTAGAGACTCATTCCTGTTTACATTATGTGGGTAACATGAGGGGGAGAGGAATAGTAGGTGTTTCCAAGATGATGATTCATCAATATATAAAGTGAAGAGCGTCTTTTTATCACTATTGTACAGTTGGTTAGCTGGGTGAAAAGAACCAGATATAAACTCCTTGATGCTTTTACCGCCGCGAAACATCCCCTTGATGCTATTTGATCAATATATTTTTTTATATATTAAAAAAGAAAAAAATGATCTACCATGGTATTCAAACTTCACTCGTAGAGTCAATAGGTACGGTTACTCTTCCAGTTGTCTTCTCAACATCACGTTTGTTAGTGTGCACTAGGTTCCGCATGCATTTGGGTTCCATTTTTCAAATTATCTTTCCGTATGCTGGAAGGGACCGCATAAAAGGGACAGAATGAGACATTGACACAAATTGCTTGGTAGTTTTTGTAGCTACTGACAATCAACACAACTGCTGTAATGAAGAATAACTGATACTCACAACAATTCAATGGCATGTCATTTAAGCTCACACCATCAAGGAATCCACTCCCAACTGTTACACCTGAAAGAAGCATAATTGCTTTAGCAGCAGCCTGATTGGCTACTGAAACTACAGGTAATGGTGGAGCTAACAAGCTTTCATAATCATCCAATTGCTGTAGGCTGGAAACTAAATCCCTCCGACGCTTTCCTGAAACATATTTTTCTTTCCTTTGACTGGTGGTGCTGCACTCAGGTTCATTAATCACTGCATTTTCTTCCTCCTCAATAATATTCCGAATTGCAAGTGTCGTAATAGACAATAACAAGCACAAACACGTATCTAAACGGGGTACAGGACCTTCACTGGGATCCCTTTCCTAGAAAGAACCAAGAAGAAAAGAAGGAAATAATAATGAATGTGAGCAGCGCAAATAGCATATTTTTATATTGTCTATGAGATTATGACCAGAACAAAAGTCTAAATCAGCCATCACCTGAGTGAATTCTAGTAGAATAAACCATATCTAGCCAAACATTGCAAGACCTTTTTGACATGAAGTTTAATTTTACAGCTCCCACATGTTCTCATCTAACCCAAACAAGCAAATAAAACTTGGAGATGGCAAATGCCAAATTTTTTAGTTTTGAAGCTCTTCGCATATATTTTTCACAGATGGTCTACATCAAGGCACTCCTATATCAGATCTTATCCTAGTCAAACTCAAAACATAATTAGCAAAACCAAGCAAAATAAACTCAAAAGAATACTCAATAGCTCATAATTGAATGGTTTGTCAGATTTCCCAATCCTATCAAACTCCAAATGAAAACAAGACCAAGCAAAATTAAACCAAAAGAGCAGTCAAAAAGCTCACAACTGAAACATGTTGCTCCGTTAAGTTAACTATTGAAATATTTGCATTACTTGCTAATGAATTCAGAAGCAAATGAAAAACCTACCCCAATGTTCCAACACTGTATTCCTACCATCCAAATTATTTTTACCTAACATAGAAGAGTACTAGGAAAAAGTTCTAATGAGTTCTCACCCTCTGTACAAGCCGTAAAGCTGCAATCCATAGGCCAAGAAACGCATCCTGCCAGGTAGTTTGATTCACAGCCCGAAGTGCCTTCACTAAACCTGCAGCACTAAATGACTTCAATAAAGTAGTTTGGTAGGTCAAAAGTTACATCTACTTTTTTTAAATGCCATATTTTGAGCATGGAAGCGTAACAAATGACTTGTACCAGTAAGAATTTCAACAGCACTTGTAGCAGTCACTTGTGATCCATCCATAGTATCTTCCAGAAACAGGTCAAGAGGAAGCCACAATGCAGATTGACTGGTACCATGACGTTGAACAGCAGAAGATGCAGCTGACCCAGCTATTACTGCATGAAACTGTTTCTGAAAACTAGTTTTACATCCACGGGACAGGACTGCACGTTTATCAGATGTTAACTGTAAAAGAGCATCAGGGGTAATAATTTTGGAACTTCTCGATGCAGACGAGCTCACAGCAAGCAGCCGCACATGCTGAATAAAACATCCCCAGTGCGAAGACCTAAGCAGGGAAAGTGAGTAATCCATGGATAAGCTTCCATCCAATATAACAAATCCAATCATTACTGCATCCACTTCAAAATTCAGTGTCTTCAGACTAACTGGACTGTCAGTCAAAGGCACCAGATGAATGCTTACTTTTTAACTTGCATAATGACAAATTCATATTAGCAGAGGTTTAAAATCAATAAGAATTCAGATAATTCTTACATATTTCGACGTGCCAAGTAAAGAATCCTGGATGTCACTTTATTTTTGAAAAATTCTCCGATTATCTCAACAGCCATTACGGTATTTATTTTTTGCATTCCCTCATGGCGCTCCATTCTTTTCTCATCAAAGTTGTCATGACTGTCTATTTCCATATCCTGTTCCACAGTTGACCACCTAGACTTCTTTTCTGGTGTAAGTTCCAGTAATCTTTCATCATCTAGTGATGCATCCACCAACTGCCATACAATTGAAAAGATAAATTCAACTACAAGGAGCCCAGGTTCAGTTGGCTGAAGGGAAAATATCTGGGAAAGATGAAGAACGTCGTCTATTGATTTCATGATCCTGCCAATCCACAGTAAATTACTCATTTCATTTTCCCATCACTTAATTTATTAAACGGTAAAAAAAATGGAGCCACTAACTAGATGACATAGGTGGGCAGTAACATGTTTATCAGAAAGTCTTATATTACAATTGAAACAGATAAACAGATAGAATATTCAAACTAAACTTACTTTTCATAATTTGGAGAATTAATTTGAAATGCAAATGAAAATATATGTCTCTTCAGGAGCTCCATATAAAGTCTGTAAGCTCCAGGATGGGACTGTCGACTTGGAATTACCCTGTAATGAGCAAAACATAACTCAATCACCATAACCATTAATCAAAAGATAAAAATATGCAACATCCAAATTAATGCCATCCTTTGTGAAATGCACTTTGAAGCAATGCAATAATGAATTGTTTCTGTTGTTCAAAAGGTTAAACAGAAGCAAGGTATCTCTTGGTTTACATGCCATTAAGCAAAAGCGTAGAACAAGAACCTGAACGCAGCCCCTATGGGTCAGCTTCACACGTTGCATTGCGATCCAACAATATCTGAATGTAATTTATGACTAGCTCTTAATTTAACATCAACTTTTTTGAGAATTTTATAGCTCGTGTCTATAGATTTTTAAGCAATCGGTGAGATTGTTTGAAGTCCACTATTACAATAGACAAATAGAAGTACCATTGTGAAAGCCTGTTTATGGTTATTCAAATATTAACAATCTCATTGCAGATGCATCCATTTTACCCAGAGCATGGCTCCTATCTGAATATGATTTAGGACTCTCAATGAATTAGAATTAAGTGTTGGCACAAAAATAAGTTTCTTTTAGAATTCCAACATGAAGCTAAATTGTAGCTTTGGGACTTTTCAGGGGCAAATGTGACATTAGTTGGTTTGTAAACCCAATCATATTTAGATCAGAGCCTGCTTCCTTTGAAAGACGCTAATCTTATGACTAGAAATGTGAGTCTAAATATCACCATGATATGTTACTATAAATTGAGGACAATAAGTAACATATAACATGTTCATTATTAAAAACATATACTTCATAAAATTCAATCTCTAATGACCCATTTTGTAACGCTGTCGTTTTTCTATTTATGTTTAAATGTTTATATTTTCTGATTTTGGTTTCTATTATCATTTTTGTTTTCCTAAAGGAAAAATTAAATTGCTTTTGGGGGAAAAAAATATTGTTTACTGTAATTAATTTTATTTTAACAAAATATTTAATTTTATTAATTTTTTAATTAAATTTAATAAAATATATTTCATATTAATTAAATTGATTAAACTAAATCAAATTAATTAAATTTAATTATTTTAATTACATTATTTATTAAAAATAATTCAATAAAACATATTTCATATTAAGTAATTAAATTTCATATTAAATAATTTAATTTAATTAAACTAACTACACTATTTATCAAAAATAATTTTAATTTAATAAAAAATTTGAATAAAATAATTCATTTTCATATAATGTAAAAAAAATAAAAAAATAAAGTGTTAAAATTGAAAACATATTTACAGCAGAAAAAAAGAGAGTAAAAACAGTTCTTCATTTTTTTTTACAACTGTTTTTTTTGTCTAAGTTTCCGCATTTTGTTTTTTGGAAAAACAAATACAATTGGTTTAACTAACACCTTTTTGATGCCAGTTTCAAAAATCTATAAACGTAAACAGAAAACAATAAACATAAACCTTACCAAACGGAGCCTAAAAAGTCACTTTACATCTCATCAATGTTCATCAAAATGTGAGGGGAAAAAAACAAAGAAACAAAACATAAAGTAGTGTTTCAGTCCCTTAGTATTTTAATTGCTTAAGAAGATCTCAGTAAACATGGGATTATAAAGATCTTAGAGACAATATTTTAGTCATTTATCAACTATGAAGTTTTCGAAAAACACAGGATGCAAGAAGTTCTAAGGTTGTGTTTGTTCACAAGATTAGAAAGATGGGATTGGACTATGTATCATGTGGGGCTCACAAGTCTATAGTTTGTCTCTCTTAGGTTCCACGTCAAGATAGTATATCTTCCACGTTGAGGATATACAGTATTACCCCCCATATGATACTGTACCTCCACCTTCGAATTTGCTTCCAACCAAAATTTAAAAGTCCAAATCCTACCAAGTTATATCTCTTATCTCATTTCATATCCTCCCAATTAATCATCAAAAATAATCCCAAAAAATTAATCCCTTATTATATCCAATCTCATATATAAGTTAATAGTATTATTTATTCCCCCATCATCCTAACGCCCACCCCCAAAAAATAAAAAATAAAAAA
>QLOD02000009.1:11116945-11130780 GCA_003260245.2 Sideroxylon spinosum
GGTCAAGTGACCCATCACTTCCACCACCAACCATTTCACAATCTATTGCAACTGCATCAAGACCTCTGCTGTGGTCTATGTTGTCTGGGGCTGATTTATCAACTCGAGATCCCATACCAGGCATCATCAGTGGTCCCTGAATCACATAAGTAAAAGCAATTAATATTAGAAAAAACATATATATATATATACACATAGGCCCGTTTGGTAACATTTATTGTTTTTATGTTTATGTTTATAGATTATTGAAAATTAACAACAAACGTGTTTGTTAAACCTATTTTTATTTTTATTTTTTTGTTTTCAAAAAGATAAAAACTTAAACAAAAAAAACATAAAAAAAAAAGTATTTACACTCATTTTTTTTCTTCTGTTATAAAAATTTTGTCAATTTTAATAAATTGTTTGTTTTTACTGCATCAGATTAAAATGATGCAAGATGAGAATACAAGACATATTCAGAATGAGGTGCCGTAGTGTATACTATTTGCAGATGACATTATTTTAGCAAATGAAACGAGAGAATGAGTGAATACTAAGCTAGAATTGTGGCAGGAAACGTTAGACAAAAGGATTTAAGCTAAGTCAATGCAAAACGAAATTTATGAAATGCAAGTTTAGTCAAAGTAGGACAACTGGTAACATAAAAGTAAGACACACAAAAAATTGAAGAGAAAGAAAACTTTAGGTACCTTGGATCTATGGTGTAACAAGATGGAGGGATTAATAATAATGTAAATCATAAGATTCGGGTCAACTGGACCAAATGGAGGAATGCTTCGGGGATCTTGTGTGATTAGAAAGTTCCCCCTCAAAGTGAAAGGAAAGTATTATAAGGAGACAACTATTGTTATATGGATCAAAGTGTTCGGCAGCAAAGCATAATCATACTCAGAAGCTAGCAGTTGCGGAGATGAGAATGCTAAGATGGATGTGCGAGATCATAAGAAGAGGCAGGATTAGGAACGACGAGATCAGGAACAAAGTATGAATAGGACCGATTGAAGATAAAATGAGAGAAAATAGATTAAGATGGTTCGGCCATGTTAGAAGATATCCAACGGAGGCATCAGTTAAAAGATGTGAAAGCATAAAGATTGTCAGGAGTAGGAGTAGGAGTAGGAGAGGGAGAGAGAGACCCAAAAGAAGTTGGAAAGAAACTATTATATATGACCTTGCACGCATGAATCTAACGAAGGATATAACCCTAAACAGATTTAATTGGCGTCGTCAAATCCATATAGCCAATCCTATCTAGTGGGAAAAGGCTTGGTTTGGTTTGGTTATATTAAAATGAATTATTTTGTTCAAATATTTTATTAAATTAAAATTATTTTAATTAAATAATATAGTTAAATATATTCAACATATTTTATTTTACTAAACTAAATAAGTGGTTTAATCAATAATTAATTAATTAAATTAAATTAAATAAATTAATATGAAAATATATTTTATTAAATTCTACTAATATTTTAAAATTTTAATAAAATTAAATATTTTACTAAAATAAATATTAATTACTTTAAAAAAATTGCATTTCCAAACATAATTTCAATATTTATTTCAGTTAAAAAAATAAAAATACAACAAAAAACAAAAAAGCTAGCGTTACCAAACGGGCGCATAATAACTGTAGCTGTCATGGATTTATGTTTTTCACCAGAAGAGATCCCCCACCTCTTCTTTTGTGGGTAAACATGAAAATGTCATTAAAGATTGTTCAATTTGGATAAATAATATACTTCATAATTTCTTTGATCAATGATCAACTTACAAGGGATGGAGGAGCAGGTAATCGACACATTTTTTTGTGCTCACTAAGAGTAGCTGGGCCATCTAAAATTTTCATGCAAAGGCTGCAACCTTGGTCAACAAAGATCCTATAACAATTTGCTTTGGACAATGGACCTAACCAATTAGAGAAGAATTGTGAAAAAATAAAAAGAAAAAAGAAAAACAAGATAATAAATATCTCCAACAACAATCCATACATTACATAGAACTGTTGGGGAGGGAGGGGAATCACCATTAAGATGCTCTCTCACTGATTCAAAGGTTTTGCAATGCTTTTGACACACCCCGCACTTAGGCTGATGAACTGAGTGGTATGAGGCCCTCATGTGTTCAACAAGATGCTCCTTCTTATTAAACTGTTTGAAGCATGCTGAGCACTTGTGCCTGTAAACTAACAAAATCAATAACCATTTGCAACATTCTGGCCAAGGAAACATACTATTTGAGGGATGAAAACAATATACTATAGTAAATGATATATCGGGAAAACTAAATATGACAAAAGTTAGTGAAAGTTTTCAAGGATATGCCAAGGTGCAGCATACACATACTACCATGTTATATTATATGAGCATGCTGCATGATAACTTTTTGTGCTCCAATATTGGTTCTCAACTTAAAAGGAAATAATTAAAAAAATGGAGAGGAGAGAAACGGGCAGAAATCGCTTTAAACTATCCACATGTTAATCTTTTTAGTTAACCACCGACTACGTGGGACAAGCCATGCAAATTTTACACAACTGCATAAACGAAGAATATATGATACTTCTCAAAACATATTATTCAATTTAAACTATCAGCATATAAATGACATAGCGGATTTCAATCATTTTGTGCTTGCGCAGCAGATTTAGGGAAAAAAAAAATAGAATAAAATAAATCTGATGGCAAGAGGATTACCAGAAAAGTATGACTAATTAGATTTGTCTCCCTAAATTGTACAAGCAAAGTTTGGAATGACATTAAATACGTGGGACAAAAAGCATTATTATACTGGACAAAACATGTACCTCAAAGTAATTGCAGCACAATTTATTATATTTTCACCAATCTTCAAATTAATGATAATTCAGTTCACATGATACCCTTTTTTTTTTTTGATAAATACTATGAGACCCCAAAAATATACCAAATCAAAACCTCTTGACAAACTAATCCCACAACTTGGCATTAATAGAAAAACTTGATATCATCGAAGCTGAGAGGAGACACCTTGATCTCGGGTGATATCTGTAATGGAGTTTGACTGTGCAAGTTTTTTTTAGAATTTGCTTGTTAGGGAAGTATTTAAATATTAAGATTTCTTTGAGGGGGCATTTTCAAAAGATATATGAGAAAATTATATTAAATAAATTTAACCAACTTATTTTACATCGGTTCCCAAATTAGAGGTGAAACAAAATTAGGTTAATGGAGGTGAATGAAAGCTATTTACCACCATTTACTTCCCATTCCTTCCCTCACTCTTCTCCCAAACAAAGTTAATCCTTCTACCTCCTTCAATTCACCTCCATTCCCCTCCTCCCAAACAAGGGCTAAGGAAAAATATATATATATCAATTTGTATTTTCTGGGTTTAAAGTTTGATTTCCATCTTAATTTCCCAGCATTGTCTGAGCAACCAAACAAAATGTCACCGAAATATGTAATACGTAACGGAAAAACAAGAAAGCAAGGAGAGTATAGGAGAGAGGAGTGACCTTGATTTTAGCGTTTTAGTAGGAGGCTCTGCTTCGGAGTCCATACTGAAAAACGACGGAAGCAAGACAGCTGCGAATGCAAGGAAATTGTTATATGTGTATCGGTGTATACATAATCAAACACTGCCAAAGTGTGTACATAGCAATTAGCAAGGGCAGACTGGATGACGAGATGGAGGGGTTTAGCGCCGACCCGGAGACCTAAAACCTTCTATTTCGATGACACTAGTCCAAATTTTTGTTTACTAAAAACAAAACACCCCAAAAGAGAGAAGAAAAAAATATATGCATATACATATATATATGTGGGGTTAATAGGTTAGATTTTTAGATTCATTATTAGTTTAAGTCTTTCTAATTTAATTCGGTGTTTAATTTTAAGTGGTCAGAATTAATTAAGATATACGTAAATTGATACAAGCATCCTAAGTTATCTAAAAAAATGAAAAAAAAAAAAAATCTAGTCCAAACTCTTAGGATATTGATTTACTAACAAAAAATAATAGTAACAAAAAAATACTAACTTTTACTAATCTTTTTTTAATTTCTTATTGACGAATTATATGTTACTAGTGCGAATTATAAACATGTGTAAGTGTATGATAATATGTTCTTTATCAATTTTTTCATCATCGTTTATTCTTTGTATTTTTTATTTTAATAAATCATTTCTACTATTTATTATTTTATTTTTATGAATTACTTTGAATGTAAAATTTTTTAGGAGGGAAATTTAGGAGAAGTTAAAAAAAAAAATAAAAAGAGAAGTTGAGAAGAAGGTAAAGTAAGTTAAAATGTTATTTTAATAAACAATTTGTGACAGAACTTCACATACATTGAAAAAAACTTCTTACAAGAAAATATAGTACAGGCAAGGAACGTTTTTGTGAGAAAAATGATTTCCTTGCTAATGATCGCTTTTAGGCGAAGAAAGCAATATTTCCTCGCAAAAGTGTATTATAGGCGAGGAAACATGGTTTCCTTGCTAATATAGGGTATAGACGAGGGAATATCCATTTCCTCGCTAATAGTATAGGCTAGGAAATTTTGTTTTCTTACGAATAGACGGTATAGGTAAGGGAATATCTAGTTCCCCGCTAATAGTGAAGCAATTAAGTGAGGAAATTTAGTTTCTGGGATACAGGCGAGAATGTATAGTCAAATAACTTTTTTTAAAAGTCGAATAGAAATAAGAAAATATCTGCTTTTTCACTGATAGCACTTAATCTTTTCTAACCTAGAAAATAAAGGATGAGTGTATTTACACTCAACAAATAGTCTCTTGTACTTTAATTTGCCTTTTTTTTTTTTTTTCAATTACAAAAAGTTACACAATCAACATAAATTTGTAAAGCAATTAAATAATTTATTATATTCTAAGATGTATTTGAGAATGGTAGTGGGTATGGCCGTAATTTATTATAGAAACGATGGTACTTATGGTGAAGGAAAAAGAGATATTATAAAAAGTGTAAAAGTATATATGCATTTTATGTTTTATACACATTAAAATTTAATTTTGATTTAAATATTTACTTTTAAATAATTTAAAAAAATCAAAGTCTAAATGTCACATTTTTTATATAAATAATTTTGGTTGACTTTTGTTTAATAAGTACTCATAGATTATTTTAAAATATCAATTTAAAAATATTTATTTATTTAGTAAAAATATTATCATATTTTTAAAAATATTAATTTAAAATTTTTTATAAAAAATATTCAAGAAATTTATGGAAACAGTAAGAGAGAGTAATCTTAGTTAATTTCATTTAATAGGTATTTACAGAATGTTTTAAAATATTAATTTATTTATTATAAATATTATTACATTTTTAAAAATTTTAACTAAAAAATTTTTATATTTAAGAAAAATATAAAAATAACAATGAAGCAAAAAGTAAAAAAATCTTTGATTCTGCCGTATGCCTTACATTACGCGAGGAATTCTTTGATTCCTCGCTAAAATGTAAGAAAAATTCCCCTCTTTGCCTCTCCCACTTAGCTCTCTGTGCCCTAACAAAAATCAAAGCATTTTAACATTGAGAATCTCTCTCTCTCTTTGTGTGGTTTGTTGGTGAAAGAAGTGAGAGAGGTAATGTTCAATCAATAGTTATTAGCAATGGAGGGTTGGCATCTACCGTTGGGTTTGCTTTCGTTCTTTGTCTCTCCCTCTTTTTTTTTTTGTTTTTAAATTTTTATTTTTCCCTGGAAAATCAACTCACTCAGAAGGATCTGCTGTCTACGGTTCACATTTCTGCCCGAAAAGGTATTGTTTTGTCTGCTCCTCTTTTGGTTTATCTCTTGCCTTTTGCATATCAATCTTCCATTCTGAGTATTGTTATGAGGAAACCCATTATATTGCACTTGATGATTAGTAAGAATGATGTGTTTTTGCATGTATCTGATTTGATTTCTTTGATTTTTTTTTTTTTTAGAACTGTAAATTGGGATATTTCATGACCATTTTTTGTGGGTATTGTAAAGGCAAGGAAATACGTTTCCCCGCTAAATGTCTGTATAGGCAAGGAAATCAAGTTTTCTCACTAAAAACTATAGGCGAACAAGGATAGGTGAGGAAATCCGCGCGGAATAGATTTCCTCGCCAATAGTCTTTGGTGAGAAACAAGTAACTTTTAGCAAGGAAGATTTTCCTCCTCTAGACCCATATTTCCTGTAGTTCTTTATATATATTAGTATTAGTATAAATTATTCTTTTGTTGGATTATTTAAAATAAATTTTTAAATTAAAAAAATAATATTCTTTTGAAGTGTGATTGAAAGATTTAACGAGCGAAAAGATAAGTAAAGGATAGAGAAAAAACAAAAAGATATATAAATCCTAAATACACCGTTTTATTGAACAAATTCAAAATTTTAATATAAATTAAAAAATATTCTTAATATATTAAAATTTTAATTTATCAAATTCTATGTTTTCCCCATTTTATTTTTTTCACAAAAATTGTAACCCAAACAAAACAAGAGATTTTGAATTTCTGTTTATTTCTTTTCTTTTTTTCTTTTCTCTTAGGGCCCGAGTAGATGGTGCTAAAATTTTAGGGAATAAATTTTAGAAGGGGTATGAGATAAGATGGGGTATTATTTTAGAAGGTTGCCTCACATTGATGTAATGTTTATAGAGGGAGATAATTTTTGACTTGGTTTGGATGTTTTATAAATTAGAGGGGTGAATGATAGAAAAAATAGTCAAATGACTCTTTTGCCCTTATGATGTCCCAAACTTTGTTATCCACTAAATTAAATATTAATTGTAAAACTAACTCTATTTAATTATTATTGGACAATTTGAAGTTGTATTATTTATTTCATTAAAAACTTAATTATTACAAATTTATTTAAAGAAGTTTCTTTTAAGTATGTACTTTTGAATGGTTGGTCATTATCAAAATTTTTTAATTATATTTATTTTGACTTGTTGGCTTCTCTATTTTTTTTACTAGCATTATATTTATTTTGATCAAATTAGCAATACTGTTAACGAGGGCTAAAAATGTCAAAACAAGGAGTTTAAAGGGGAATAACTTTTGGCTGGCCCTAAGGGTGCCGGGATGAGGAAAACCCAAGGGGGAAGAGGGAAGCAAACTTTGCCTCTAAGCAATGACTTAAGTGTGGGACCCACACGTATGAGGGGGTAAAAGTTTTGAAAGGGATATAATCCCTCATCCAATCGGCCCTTAACGAATTCTTAATCCAAATAAAGCATTGCTGGTTTTAGCAGGATGTAATTTTGAGGACACAGGGTAACACTCATGAATGAGATTGTACAATGTTGACTAAAACTTTGTTGACGTGACATTATCTCAATCATCAATATTTGATATGTGTGTTATTTGTACTATTTAGAATGATTTCAATATTTATATTTTCTCTCAGATTTATTAAATTCAAAATTGGGATTAATATTTCTACAATGGAGTTAGTTTCATATCTTTTTACTTGATTCTTTTTTCCTTTCTATCATTTATTTCATTCTCTCTCTCTCTCACTTTCTCTCTTCAAAATAAGTAACTAGAAATATTTTTTTTCTCCCATGTTACATTGACAATATCTTTTTTCAATAACTTTTATAATATTCTAAAACGACATTGTTTCGGAGAAAAAAATAAAATAAAGGCATGGCAAGTGCATCTGGGATCTGACACCTTCTATCAAGGCATGGCAATATGACCATCGGAGACTGCCTTCGTTCCTCTTGATCCTTAGTTATTTCCTTCCCTCTCTATCCCTAGTCATTTCCTTCTCTCGTAATTCATTTCCTCTCCGCATGGAAGCCTTTTGCCCTATTTTGGTGAAAAATTATCATTTTTCATTAGTTGTCGGTGGCAATGGCAGCGATGGCATTAGAGGGGGAAACGGCGGTGGAGTGGCAGTCCGATTCCGTGACCTAAATCCCCGATTCTTGGACTCGTCCTCATTTCCGGAGGAAATGATTAGCATCTCAATCTCCAAATCATCGTTGTTCCTCGAAGGCTGCTGTGTTGAACTTTTCGTTGCATTTGGGGAGGCATTTAGGCTAGGGTTACTTAGTGTGGAGCCCCTTTGATTCGTTAGATATGGTGGTTGCATGAAATTGACCACTGACCTTAGGTTTTTTTTCTTATTTTTTGGATCCAAAACAACGTCGTTTTAGAATGTTATAAAAATTGTTGGAAAAAGATGTTGTAAACGTAGTATTTTTTGTGTTACTTTATTCTTTGTTTAGAAAAACAGGACGATACGGAAAGAGAATTGAATAAATAAGGGGAAATGAAGAGGATGGAAGTGGAAGTTAATAATTTTTTCTTTATTTAAGAGAGATGGAAAAGGAAATGGATGCTAGGGTACAGATATAGTTAAAAACACTATTATATTCTTTAAAATATACTTATTTATAATACATATTTGTGGAAATAATAAAAAAAATGGAAAAATTAACTTTACTTCTCCTATACTTAAGCCCATTTTCATTTTCTCCTCTTAACTTCAGTATTATGCAATAACATCTCTTATATCGTCTAGTAAAGTGACAAAACCAACGTCGTGATGTTAAATGATAAAAAATCGAAAATGCCTTTTGAGAGATTCTCAATCTCCGAGAAATATAAGGGGTATTAGTGAACATTTCTTAAGTATAAGAGATGCAAATGACTAAGGCAATTTCCCCTTAATTTAATTAATAGGAAATATATATTATTAAACTATTTTAATAAATAATAAATAGATAATGTTAATCTAATTTAGTAATTAATTGAATAAAAATTAAATATATTTATTAAATTATTTTTAATAAATATCATAATTAAATTAAATTAATAAAATAAATAGTTTAATTTATTTAATATGGATTATATTTTTTAAAATTATTTTTAATAAATACTGTAATTAAATTATTTAATAATTGTGAAATATATTTTATTCAATTATTTTTAGTAAATTATATAATAAAATTATAATTAATATATTTATATTAACTGAACTAAAAGATATATTAATTACATTTTATTTTATTTCTTTTAAAAAATAATATAATTAATTATAACTTAATATATTTTGTATTTATTAAATTCAATTAATTTTAAAAAAATAATGAAATTTAATATTTTATAAAAATAAAAAAATTAATAATTGTAAACAAAATTATATTTCGAAACACTATTGCGGTTTTCATTTTAGAAAAAAAAAAAGACAACAGATAACAAAAAATAAAAAATATAAACATATAAACGTAAAGAGAAAAATGATAGCATTGCCAAACAACCCCTTAGTATTGAAGTACCAAAGGCCTCTTCTAAGTAAATGATAATTTTTTGCATGGTTTTAATATTCCTTCTTGAGTAGATGACTAATCTCATTATTTAGAAACCGTTTGACAATGATGTCGTTTGGTAATGCAATTTTGTTTATAATTATTAGATTTTTATTTTCGTAAAATATTTACTTTTATTACTATATAAAAAATTAATTGAATTTAATAAAATTTAATTAATTAGATTAATTAAATTAAACTAATCTATTAAATTATTTATTAAAAATAATTTAATTTAATAATATAAAATATATTAAGTTATAGTTTAATTATATAATTTTTTAAAGAAATTGAGTAGAATATAATTGATATATCATTTGTTTGAGTTAATATAAAATATATTAATTATAAGATTTCAGTCACTAACACCCCTTATAATTAAGAAATGTGTACTAATACCCCTGGTACTGTTACCCTTAGTCACTTGCACCCAAGCCTCATACTCGTTTGTAAGGGTATCTTGGTCAGTTTATATAATATTTTCTGAATTAATGTAGCATAATTACAGTGGAGCCACGAATGAAACACATGCTCAGTTAAGTTCAACGTCTTCGTTGGTTTTGTCATTTTACTGAACAGTACAGGGGTATCAATACAAAATACTGAAGTTAAGGGGATTTAATTGAAAATAGGCTAAAGTACAAGGAGTGTAAATGTAATTTTCTCAAAAAGTAATAAGGGAAAAGTAAAGAAATCATACTTTAATTTTTTTTTAAACATCCATTTCATCCTAAATTAGGGTGAAAAAAATAGTTAATGAAGGTACATGAGTGATCTCTATTTACTGCTATTCCTTTCCTTCACCTCCTCCCTAGTAACATAAGCTTTTTCACCTTTTTTTATTTACTTTCTTTATCATGTTTCGGATTTTGTAAGCCAATGTGTATTTTATTACTGCATGAAAATCACAATTAACTATAACAAACCCAATCAAAACTATATAACCACCTTCGAGTAGATATCAAAATATCTATAATAATATAAAATGAGGCATCAATCCATAACTGGGTAAAGAAGCTCCCAACATTATAATATAACAATATAAGTTCAGCTTGCATGTCACGCCTCTAATCTCGTAGTCTGTGACGAACGATATGAAAATATAAAAACTAAAAAAATCAATTAAAAATCTAATCAAGATTAAGTCAAATAATATGCATCAATCAAAACATCTATTATCGTTCCCCATTGTCATATTGAAATAATAATAAAAATAAACAACATCATAATTAAATTTGACGTCACAACTCAATGATAACATCCAAGCTTACACAATGACAACATCCATCACCATTATAATACAAATCCAAATATCAATTGGAATCCAAGCCCAGAGTCACATAAATAATTATATAAGAATATGAATAAAAAATAGATAAAATGCTTGGTCATAACCATCAGTCTCATTTCAAGGTTGGGTGACGACGCCTTAGTCTTATGAGATCACAAATAATATGGAAGAAGTGAGCACCACTGCCTCATAGATAGGACTATACAAGTGTGTATGAGTGTACATAACTCAAGTATATAATACAGTTCACAATAATCTCAACAAAATAAAATATACTTAATACAAGTGTGATATAATGGCTAAGGCATTTTCTAATCTCCATATACTCCCAACCTTATCGTTGGACATTTGATGCTTAACCATGCATGTGGGGCCACTAACCATTTCAATATATAACAAATGGGGAATTATGTTATACCTACATTAGTGTAAGACTCAGGGAATTGTGTTACACGCCTTTAACCTTGTGCTAGGGAATCAAATTACACCCCTAATTAGTCATTTGTTATCTTAAGTACGGTGGGGAGAAATTATCTCAACATAATATCTAAAGATTAGCGTGCCAACTCCATTGACTAATCTCTAATTATACATATTAATTGGGAATTATCTAGTATTTTTAAAAATCTTATTCTATTATTTTTCTCAAAACTATTGATCCTGTCCATAGACATGACATATGCCTCAGCATGTCAATAATAACAATATGGCAATTTCGGTCAATCAATAGTCATAACACAGTCGAACAATACCGTCCAATATGCATATGATATGCTCAATCATATATGATCAATAATAATATCTCAATAGTATAATAAAGGCATACTATACTCAAGTATCCATATAAATATCTCATATTCTCAAAAAAATGCATAATCATGATATACATACATAATACAACGCATATCATTTGAGTAGGTGAAGTGAACACGAAATAAAAAATGACCCGACCTCTCGTGAGAAGGTTGTTGGCACCTTGGGAACCCTATGGGAAGCTTGTTACTAATAGCGGGAAGATACTGAGAGCCCTCTTACGCAGTTAAGCCATGCGGAAAACTCGCTAGAAGCCTGTTGTGATTCATGGAAAAACATCGAGAGTAGGATCTACAGTCTCAAGGCTCGTGGGAAGCTCGCTCTCACGGCTAGTAATCTACAATACAAATCTAAACTTAAACTAACTTAATCCAGCCCTCTTGATCCCAAATTTGAACACCCTAAGCCCAGAAGTGGAATCATAATCAACAATAGTTCAACGTATATCACATTTATTTGGTAAATCTCAATAATAACAAAGATTCAAAATGCATATATAAATGCATATACATATAGATAGACATATATGTATAAATCTCATCTTCACCAAAATCACCACATATAAATATCCATATGCTCTAATCATGCAAAACATCATAATGATAAACACAACTTTGCTTTACCTACCTCAAATTCGAAGAAAAGTATAATAAATAAAGATGAAAACTCTCAAAGCACCAAACTTTAATCACCCATATCTCTCACCTTTAGCTGAACCATGTGAAACTGATACTTCTACGACAATTACAATGCCAAAAATATCCAGATCCGACTATTTCTGACCTCCAGTCTTCACTTTCTCTCTTATTTGTTCTCATCTCTTTCTTTTTTCCTCACTTGTAGCAATTGAAGGAAAAGAAAAAAAAATAAGAAAAAGAAATAAGGAAGACAATAGAAAAAGAAGAAAAATGAAAAAGGGAAGAGCCCTAAGCCTAACAATAACTCTAGGCCAAACCTAGCTCAAAAAAATAAATTAATTACAACAAACCAAACTAAACCTTAGGCCAAATGCTTAAGTTACCCAAAATCTCAATAAATAACCAAAAATAAATATTGAGTGTTATATTTTCTCCTTCTTATAGAATTTCATTTCGAAATTTAAATAAAATACCTTAATATGTGAATAAGGATGGAAACTTCAGCTGTAAAACTAATTTACATTCTTACATGGATACCTCAAATCCACGATGACTACATAACACACAAACCAAAGGAGTAGTCGTACCAGGCAAAACCTGCTCATGTAGGTCCTCTATATGAACTGGCTAATTCTCAAACATATATCTTCCCCAGTATTCAATTCTTCTCAATTAATCACATGAGAAGTGTCTGGTATACATTCTTCCAGAGCATAAATATGTGAAACATATTATGAATCTTTGATAACTATGGGGGAAGAGTTGACCTATATGCCATCTCGCCAATTCTCCTAATAATCTCAAAGGGTCTTATATATCTCGGTGAAAGATTGTCACGTTTTCAAACTGCAAAACACCTTGTTTTGGTGAAACTTTCAAAAATACAAAATCACCCCAAGAAACACCCACGGCCATCTCCATTTATTAGCATAATCTTTTGCCTATTTTAAGTCATCAAAAGTCTTTGTCAGATCACTTAAATCTTTTCTATTGCCCATCTCACCAAATCTACCCCAACCGTTATAGGTTCTCTAACCTCAGCCTAACACAAAAAAGAATTACAAGGTCATCCATATAATACCTCATAAGGAGCCATCCCTGTACTTATCTGGAAACTATTGTTATAAACAAATTCAATAAATGGTAGATGGCTATCTCGGTTTCCTACTATATCAACATGTAAAACCTGAGCATGTTCTCCTGAATCTAAATAGTTCGCTCCAATCACCCGTCAGTTTGCAGATGAAACAATTTATTGAAATACAACTGAATCCTTAGTGTCTCTTGTAAACTCCAAAGAAACTGTGATGTGAACATTGAGTCTTGATCTAACACAATCGACATTAATGTACCATGCAACCAAATAATCTCACGAATATAAAGCCATTACCTTTCCATAGAATCCCTTTTCCACACTACCCAAATATTTTTGCCTAATTATTTCCATTTTCCACATTCATTCCCTATCTTCTATTTTCAGTAAGAAAAAAAAAATTCTAATATGGAAATCACATATAAAAATAACTTCCATTATAATATAAACTCTAAGCAAAATTATATAGAATTTATCACAAATACTAAAATAAGAGAAGTTACACCAGGGAACATAATTTCTCCCTCCCCCACATGCGTCGAAGTCTCTTAAGGAAGGTTTGAAGTAACAATTTGTATTGGTCTTTATTAAGCCTAAGCATAAGTGTGAATATTGTATCGGATGGTATATCAATTTTATTATTAATACGACACGAACTGATACTAATATAGGTACATTTCGAAATATCATTT
>QLOD02000009.1:11139570-11153630 GCA_003260245.2 Sideroxylon spinosum
TGAGTCTAATTTAGAATAGTATAAGTTTTCCTTTTATACAATTGCATTAAAATTTCATTAACGTAAAAAAAAAAAAAAAGATTCATACCAATATGAAACCTTCAAATATTTTAGATAAAATTTTACGAATAAGTAATCGTATTTTATAATTTGACACGTTAATAATTTTTATGTTAAAACGATAAATTTATTATTTAACTATATTTTGAAGAAATATTTTTCGAAGAGTGTGTTTTTTATTTAATAGTACATTAATAATTTTTAATTTTAAAGATATTTTGTTTCAAAGAGAAAGAGAGAGAAAATAATGTTTTTATTTTGCAAGAAACAAAGAGGTAGAGATAAATAGATAGGATGAGAGAAAGAAATTTATAAGAAAGAGAAAATCTAAGTCGGATAAAATAATAAGTGAGGGTAACTTTTTCAATAATTTTAAAAACATTAATTGAGTTTTAGCATTAAAATTTAGGGAGAAATTAATGAGAAAGGTTTAGAGATAGCAATTAATGAGAAAGAAAAAGCTGTATTAAATAATAGATAAAGATAATTTTATCAACAAATTAAATAGATAAGACAATTTTGTCAACAAATAAAATGAGCATTAATTATGCTCTGACATTAAAAATGTTGCTTTATATTATGGCCAACCTAAAATTATATATTTATAGTAAATTTATATTCATACAAAATGTTTAATATTATAAAATTCATTTTAATTATAAAAATATAAAAAATAAATACCATATTAATAATTATTAATATAACTAATTTTCTATGTTTTACATTTTGTGGTAGTCATTACAAAAAAAAAAAAAAAAATCATTATGTAAAATTGGATACGAAATGAGAAGAAACAAAAAATTTTATTTATCATTCTTAAATTTATAAGGTTTGGGATAACAATAAAAATAACATAATCCAATATAAGGTGTGTTTGACATCTAAACTAACTCTAAAAATTTCTAAAAACATCTAAAACTTATCTACTTTTTATCTCACTTTTTATCACTCCAAACAAACTTAGAAACGGTGCGTTTGGCATCCTTTTTAATTCTAAAAACCTCTAACCTCATCTCAAATTTATCTACTTGTTATTTCATTACACGTATTACGAACACACATTTTAATTTACTTTTATCTCACTTTTTATTACTCTAAACACACCCAAATTTTTAAAATTTTTAAAATTTTTTGGTATAATCCGGCATTTGCTGATATTGTTCGGTACGTGCCGGTACAAATCATATGTTATGAAACACAGGACAAAGTATTATTTTTGAACTGGTATGGTGCGCATAAAACAAGGTACTGTTTTTGAACTGGTATGGTGCGCATAAAACAAGGTACTGTTTTTGAACTGGTATGGCATGTACCATCTAGGTCTAACAAATTATAGCCAGTACAATAAAGAATTCATAACAATGGTGAAATAAATTAATCCATTTCATGGAATTAAAAGGAAAATAACACCTCATTTTAATTATAATTTTTTTATTCATATAACATTTATTACATAATTTTATTTATATTTTATAATAAATGTTATCCCAGAAAAATAGCAAAATAAAATTAAATGCAGGATGAAAATTATGAGCAACATGTTATCTACTAACTAATTCGAAATCCAACTAAAGAAACATATCCCTAGGGGCAAAACAGGGTTTATCTTCAACCTGGGGATCTCTGAAGAAACAATTTGCACTGACAATGGGGATGTTGGTAAAGGCATTAATTTCTAACAATTGAAACCTGCATAAATTTCCAACTCAGGGAAAAAGTATCTACTTCGAATGTGTGGTCATTGGAATGCCAAGAGCATGCTACTTTTAGACCATAAAATTGTTACACCAGAAGTCAAAATGTTCATAAAATACAGTGAATTATAACTGTTGAATTTTAGCCACCTCGAGCTTCTCTTCTCGTGGCATCTTGACGCAGTTCAATGTTAACTCCGTCTGGCGGTAACTAAAACGTATCTACCCATTGATCCTCTGATGAAACAGTTCCTCACCGGGAGCTGCCACATATCAAAAGAAAAAAAAAGGTATTGTAAAGTTTTTGTTATGGCAAATCAAATCAAATACTTAAAAAATAAATATAGAAAGAAGATTGCTATTAATCAAGATAAATATGAAAGGAAGATACAAATGAATCAAGTTTCCTAAAAGATAAAATTCCCTAAAAAAAATCAAGTTTCCTAAAGTGCCAAACTTTAAATCTTGTACAAGTTTAAACAAAACAGAAGTCACAGCTGGCACATGCGGAACACAAGAAAACTAACCAGTGGACCTCGTAGGTAGGGCATTGGAAGCACGCGGGTTCACCCCCCTGCTCGATGGGAGCCCGCAGGGACCACGTGGGTTCGCCCCTACGACGGTTTCAAAACAGTAAGCTCCGCAGGCAGGAAGATGGCTGCTCCAGGCTTCGACTAAGGCGCAGGCACAACGCAGGATGCTTGAAGGATGGAGTTTTGAAGATTTTGTCTATAATTATTTCCTATTATGTCAATCTAGGGCAACTTAATGTAACTCTATATATATGACATTGACCTAATTAAATAGGTGGTCTTGGAGAATATAATATAGAGAGCTAGAGAGAGATTTTGTTCTTGAGGGTTTTCATATTCCTTCTCTAGCAAAAGTTTATTGAATTCTCCTTGTACTTTCTATGCGAAGTAGAAAGCCTACTTATAGAGTTAGTCGAGTGAGTCGAGCAAGATCGTGAAAGGATTCGTGCGAGTGATTCGTAGAAAATTCAAGTAGGTTCTTGTAACCCGTTGATAGTGAGAATTGTTAATAAGAGGTTTTCTTCATGAGAAAGGGTTTCCTCGTTATTCTCTAGAGTTAAGTTAATAATTCTGTGGGTGTTTACTTGGTTCGGTATTTTTCAATTGGTATCAAAGCAGGTCACTCTAATTCACCGAGTGCATTATCTGAGTCCATGGATCCACCATGTGAAGGAAGCTCAAGTTCCAGACCATCATGATTTGATGGTACGAATTATTTCTACTAGAAGGTACGTATGCAAGCCTACCTCTTGGGTCTTAATTACAAAGTTTGGACTGCTATCACTCAAGGATGGGAAGAACCTACACATGAAGTAGATGGACTTATTTAATCCAAGCCAATTCTGATGTGGACGAAAGCAGAACAAGAAAGTGGTGAATGGAATTTCAAAGCGCTTACCTCCATCTTTGCTGCCATAAGTCCGAACGAGTTCTGTCGCATCTCTAGCTACACCAGTGCAAGGAAGCTTGGGTAACCCTGTAAAATATGCATGAGAGGAATCAACCGGTAAAGATTTCCAAACTCCAAAAACTCACTTCAGAATTTGAAAGACTAAGGATATCTGAAGAAGAAAAATTTGATGAATTTTATATTTGTCTGAATCACATTGTGAACTCATGTCATAACCTCGGAGAACCTATCCCAGAGCTTAAAGTGGTTCGTAAAGTCTTAAGATCTCTTTCTCGCACATTTAACTCCAAAGTTACCGCAGTTGAAGAAGTAAGAGATGTCGACTCTATGAAAATTGAGGATCTAGTGGGGTCTTTGGAAACCTATGAAGCTAACATGGTTAAACCCCACAAGATTTCAAAGGGTATTGCCCTCAAAACTGTCGAAGAAGAAGAGGATGAAGAAGAATCTGATAAAGAACTTGCCCTTATAGCAAAAAAGTTCTTGAGGTATATCAAGAAAGAGAAAAAGTCTCTCTTTAACAAAAATAAAAAGGAGTTCAGGCCTCAAGACAAAGCCAAGAAAATCAAGAAGTATGATAAGGAAAAGACAACAAGAAAAAGGTACAAAGCTTTGAATGTCAAGGTTATGGTCACTTTGCTCAAGACTGTGGAAACAAGAAGATGAAGAAAAATCAAGGCAAAGTAATGAATGCCACTCTTGATGAAGAATCAGACTTAGGTGAGTCCTCAGACTCAGCCTATACAGACAATGGAGGAAACTTTATTGTATTTCTGGCCTCCCACACCTTAGGGACACCTTTTGGATCTCAAAGTGATACTGAGATTTCAAACCATGAAGACGACAATTCAGCAGATGAATTTGAGGGTAATCTACAGAAGGCCTACAACAGTTTAATTGCTAAATGTTGTGAACTCAAAAAACAACGAATTGTTCGACATAAACGAAATAACAAGCTGCGGAGTGAAAGAGATGGACTGAAGGCTGAGATCGAGAATCTTGCTTGTAAACTTTCAATTCTTAAATCTGACAAAATCTCACAGTCAAATCTTGTAGAAAAATTCAAATCTAAACTTGATGAGAAAAGTAAGATGATTGAAGAATTGGAGAGATCAATCAATAACTTCCAAGCTAGCATCAAGACATTGGAAGAAAAGATAAAGCAAGTTGAAAAGATATTTGTGAAGATGAAAACCAACACTCAGGTATTTGAAGAAATTTGGAGCAAACAAAGGGCATATGGACATAAATCAGGCCTTGGCGACATTGAAAAACAAAACACGGCTGCTTCATCATCTTTAGTCCCCTAGTCTGCCACAAAGGGTTGCCCATAACCAGTGGTTCTACAAAAGAAAGATCAAAAACCTGAAATTGTTCCAATCTCTCTCCAAAGTCTGTTGCACCGCCAAAGAGGAACTTCCATAAAATCAATCATCATAAGTATTCTCCTTCCATGGTGAAAGGTACACATTGTGCTAAATCCCAACCTTTTGTGCTTATATGTCACCACTGCGGAATTAAGGGACACATCCGGCCTCACTATCCCAAACTCTATGGTCTACCCTTAAAATGTGTTAAGAATTTTTCAAACCAGAAACCTAATGTTCATGTGTCAAATAGATTTCAAGCTTATTCAAACTTTAATGAAGAGTCGATTGAAAACTCACGTCTTTTTCAAAAATACAAGAATATAAGTTCTCAAAAAGAAAGAATCAAAAACTTGTCAAAGAAAAGAGACATTAATCAAAACCAAAGACGTGAGAAAATTCCTGTCAAAACTATTTCTGTTAAAACCAGGGCTGTATGGGTTAGAAAATCTGATCTAAACTATTTTGTCTCACAAACCTGCCTTGAAAGCCTTAAACTCAAACATTTGGTATCTTCACAGTGGATATTCAAAACATATGAGTGGAAATAAAGCGTTTTTCTCAAAACTTGAATCTTATGAAGGGGGAATGGTAACCCTTGGTGACGGTAGCACCTCACAGGTAAAAGGGAAAGGTGAGATTAAGTCCACAGTTTTTAAATGTTTAAAAAATATTTTGTACGTTGAAGCACTTAAGGCAAACCTTATAAGTATTAGTCAGTTGTGTGACGCAAACCATGTTGTCCAGTTTTCAAAATCCGAGTGTAACATTTTTAATAAGAAGGGACAACAAGTCTCACATGCTATTCGCACCTCTGATAACTGCTATGAGGTAGCAAACTCTGAAGTTTTATTTGTAATACTGCCACCCTAGATGACACCAAGCATATAGATATTAGGTATCATTTCATTCAAGACTTGGTGGAGGAAAACGTTATTTGGTTCGAGTATATGCAGACTAAAAATCAACTGGCCGATTTGTTTACAAAACCCCTTAATGCTCTTCGCTTCGAATCCCCTAGGAAATCCTTGGGGATTTGTGCACTTAATTAATGCTTATATAAATAAAGAAAAGATAGGAGGTCATTTTCTGAATTGAATATCTTTACTACTTCTATCTCATTCTATGTGGATTAAATCATTCAATAAATGAATTTATGTGAATTAATAATAAGTATCTCCACATTAATTAAAGGGAAGTGTTTTGGTAAACTTTGTCATAATTTTGATGTGCTTTCTTAAACACTTGACTGATTTTACTTATATCTTTTCCATCTTCTTATCCACGGATCTTAAATTAAAGTTTGATGCGTTTAAAAAATGTTTAGGAGCAATTAAAAGAAAAGAAAATAAAAGAAAAGAAAAGAAAATTATATCCTGTCTTAAAAAGGGCTATCGGTTGGACCAGTGAGAAGCTCCTTAATGTCTCGTTGATTGTTAAGGGAATAGCTACCTACCCATAAACGTGTGAAAGCCATCATGATCTAAAAAGATATTCAAAAAAGAAAAGGAGGGGAATTTGCTCTCAATTCATTTGGTACATCAAATTTAATATTTTGATCTTATGATTTGTTTGAGGGGGAGCATATACGTTCGATTAGTCATACCTTCACATGCAAATAAGCATTTTCTTTCAATTTTATGGCTTAATTTCATTTCATGACACAAACCTTAGTATTAAACATGGAAACATATTAATATTGATTCACTTAATTTTTTTTAAGTGTTTGATAAATTTACATATATAGAAGTAGGTGAAGTAAAAATTTCTCCATGATCATGAATCCTTCTTTATTATTTTATGAATTTTAATTTTGTACACAATTTTGCTCCAAAATGGCATTTCCCGAGAACCTCGCAGCTAGAGCGCAGGGAGCGCGAGGGTGTGACCCCCGCCATATATGGGCCCAGAATTCTGACGGTCTGTCACTTTCTTCTGCCCGTTCCCATGATCTCCCGGCTTCCTCCATTCGTCTCTGTCTGCATGCTTGCAAACTAGAAAGTTCTGTTCATCTCTTGTTAGTTTTGCTTCCTAGTCCTTTGTTTCTTGTATTGTTTTTGTTTCTGTTACATATGGGTCATTTTTTGTCATCATGTTGAAACGTCTTGGAACCGAGTCCTCCTCTTCTTCTTCTCAAAATAGATTCTTAAATCAAACTGTGTTTAAAAACCTATTTTCCAAACGCCTCGTGTTAATTGAACGAAAATTTATCCTTGAAGATTTTCCACTGATCCGCCTTTATTTGCCCAGTTAGGCTGGGAATCTGTAATTGATCTTTCTGCATATGTGCCTCTCAAACTTGTTCAAGAATTCTATACAAATTTTCATCAAACTGATTTTCAAACTGCATCCTTCAAAACCCGTGTCAATCGTGTTCCCATTTCTGTCACCCCTGACACCCTTGCATCCATCATTGGGATTGAGCATCCCAGTGCTGAGGAGAGACTCACGCTCTTCTATCCCACTTAGGATGGTGGGTATCCTTCTAAGGAAGAGTTGACCCACATCTTTAGTGTCATTACCGGGTCGCCTCCCTGGAAAGGTGAGACTTATGTACATGGGCATCTTAAGACCGAGCATTGTATGCTCAACTTATTTGTGTCTGCATCCATTGGCCTCACGTCCCACTATTTTGATTTCACCTTACGCATTGGTCGTGTCATGTATGCCATCCCTCTTGGTCTTCAGTTTGATTTGGCTCTTTTTATTTTTCGCCTCATGTTCACATCTCAACAACTTAAGCGCACCAAGGATTCATTGCCCTTTGGTGTCTTAGTCACCAAAATAATTTAGGCCAATCAGATTGCATTACCTGAATCTGGCCTTACCTGCTAGCCTCCATCTATTACTCGTCTCACTGCCCACAAGTCTGCTAGTCAGGCTACGGATGATACCCTCGATGCATCTACCAAGGCCGAGACTTCCAGGAGCACCTGCCCATTCACATTAAATTCTATGTCTCTATCCCTGCTTCGTCTTGAGGGGGAGGTAGAGAACATTAGGACCGATCAGACGGTTCTTAGTGGACGATTGGACACCATTGATGCCAACATCCAGGCATTGACTGACCTCTGCACCACTAACTTCCAGTCCTTGCACCGACGGATTGATAATTTGGGTGCCTATGAGGATGAGCTCCAGGATGATGAATATACTGTCTTTGGTGGTGGTCCATTTGGTGGTGGTCCCTTTAGTGGTGATGGTGGCGTCAGCGTAGTGGTTCTGGTGGTGATGGTAGCGGCCCTAGTGGTAGTGGTTTCTTCTGATTTCACCTTCTTTCTGTTTATCTATTTTTGGCTGTGTATTTTTTGTTCTTATTATGTATTCCCTTTGCCTTGTAATTTCTATTTCAAAAAGAAGGAGTCATTTTTGAATTATATTATGTACTAGGAACTTAAACTGGATGAGTGTTATATTCATATTTATCTCATATTTATCCTTCTTATATAATTGCCTTATGATATCTTGATGAGTGTGTTACAAGTGTGCAGAATTCAAACACTTAAGTTTTGATATGAAATTGCCAAGGGGGAGACTGTTAAGTTTTTTTTATGGCAAATCAAATCAAATAGTTAAGAGATAACTATGGAAAGAAGATTGCTATGAATCATAATAAATATGAAAGGAAGATACAAGTGAATCAAGTTTCCTAAAAGATAAAGTTCCCTAAAAAAAAATCAAGTTTCCTAAAGACAACAAGCTTCCCAAAGTGCCAAATTTCAAATCTTGTACACGTCTAAACAAAACAGAAGTCATAGCTGGCACACACGGAACACATGGAAACCGACCAGTGGACCCCGCAAGCAGAGCGCTGGGAGCACCCGGGTTCGTTCCCTGCTCGATGGGAGCCTGCAGGGAGTAAGCGGGTTCGCCCCTATGACGGTTTTAAAACATTAAGCTCCGCAGGTAGGAAGATGGCTACTCGAGGCTTCGACTAAGGCGCAGGATGCTCGAAAGATCGAGTTTTGAAGATTTTATCTGTAATTATTTCCTATTATGTCAATCTAGGGCAGCTTTATGTAACTATATATATATGACCCTGACTTAATTAAATAGGTGGTCTTGGGAAATATAATATAGAGAGCTAGAGAGAGATTTTATTGTTGAGGGTTTTCATAGTCCTTCTCTCGCAACAGTTTGTCGAATTCTCCTTGTACTTTCTGTGTGAAGTTGAAAGCCTACTTGTAGGGTTAGTCCAGTGATTGGAGCAAGATTGTGAAATGATTCGTGCGCGTGATTCGTAGAGAATTCAAGTAGGTTCTTGTAATCCGTTGATAGTGAGAATTGTTAATAAGAGGTTTTCTCCCTGAGAAAGGGTTTCCTCGTTATTCTCTAGAGTTAAGTTAATAATTCTGTGGGGGTTTGCTTGGTTCGATATTTTTCAGGTATGAAACACACTGTACATGATTTGGAGGGAACATGGATAGGGAAAAAAAATACACACACACATAAGGTAAGATGCTAAGAGAACCAATATGCAACACAAAACAACAAGGAGCACTGTCAGAGCAGTGAGGTGAAAATAAACTCAGTCGAAAAAACCCAACAGCTTTGTAAATAACTACCAAAGCGATAGCATTAACATGTACAATTACGACAGACCAAAATTTTTGGTGGCATTAAGTTTATTTTTCTATTTTTTTGTTTTCTATTATTCTTTTCTACTTTCTATTTTGAGTTTATTTTCTATTTTACATTTTTAAAAACAAATAAAACAGTTCAAAACGAATTGGGTCGCTTATGTTTTCAAAATTTGTTTTAAAAAATGGAAAATGGGTTTACAAATGAAATGAAAAATAACAAAAAATCGATTTAAGCGTTTTTAACCCAAAATAAGGAAAATCTCAAAATGAAGAAAATAGAATATTTTCTGTCTTTATTTTGGAATCCTTAACATATAAAATAAAAATATGAAACACAAAAATAAACTAAATGCCACATTCTATACACCAAGCATAGTTTAATAGAGAATAGGGTTAAGCAAAAAAACTATGACAAGAGGCGAGACACTAAGAGGACACCGACACAAGATAACATAGGGCATTTTCAAAGAGGAATGAGATGAAAATAAATAACTAGCAAATGTGGGAGCATTAACGTGCGC
The DNA here is from genome assembly GCA_003260245.2 of Sideroxylon spinosum. Classification (NCBI taxonomy): domain Eukaryota; kingdom Viridiplantae; phylum Streptophyta; class Magnoliopsida; order Ericales; family Sapotaceae; genus Sideroxylon; species Sideroxylon spinosum. Next base: position 11,149,239 of record QLOD02000009.1, read on the forward strand.
AAACTGTAGCAGGATAGGTCCCCAAAAATGTCTCCTTTTTTGACTCGCTAATCATATGATCTTTATACCTTTCAAAAAAAAAAAAAAACTAATCATATGGTCTTTATGGTTTTCCAGGTTCTGTAAATGTACATATCTTAGCTTTATTTCTCTTTTTAACAAGGGGGTGGTTTGGGCTTTTTTTGTCAGCTTTTTACTTAAAACAGTAACAGCTGCTTAAAGAATTATATAAATTAATGAGCTTAATGCTTTTTTTAACAAGTATAAATAATTTACAAATGAACTCAATGATACCTCCTGAAGAAACAGTCATTCCACAAACAAACCAACCCCCCCAAAAAAAACATATGGCAATATGTGAGATTTATTCTTTGTTTATTTTTTCTCAATAACTCATTTGGTTACATGCGAGATTGAGCTTGTGAAGATAGTAAATCAGATTAGAGGGGTTAGAATAACATGGCTTGCTTACTGAAAGGGATAAGATAATTGGAGGAAAAAAAATACTACTACCACTTTCTCATTTTCCATTTTCACAATTAAAAGCAAAAATTGTCTAAATAAAAGTCAATGGCATTGTCAATGATTTTAAACATAAAATACTTCATCATGAAGAAGAAGAAGAAGAAGTAGAAGAAAAAGATTTGATGTTGTTAATGTTGTATATCATCCCAATCTTGAAATGCTTTGTAGTCCCAAGTTTTTCAAGCTAATAAAAATAAGAATTAATTGTCTTTATATCCCTTGTACGTGGGATCAAAATCAATTACACCTTTGTACCTAGTTATTATACACTTGACGGCGTTACGTTTAAGTGGTAAAATTACAAAACTGTACTCTTCCTCTTCTTCTTCTTCAACATGCTCTTCTCTCTCATCTATTTTTCTCTCTCCTTTATTGTTCTGCTTTAAATTCCAAGCATAAAATCACAAACTCAAGAAGCCTTCTTCAAATACTAAACATTTAATGACAAACCAAAAAAATCTTTCTCAAATTTGAAAATTTTCTCAGAGAAATAACCAAAAATATATATATATGCAAAATCTACAATTTGAAACCCTCTTAATCGGAAAACAGTTAGATAAGAAAAAATTGAAAACCTCCCAAAAACTGTCTCAGACTTGAAAGAAAAATTAACATACATGAAAATCATAAAGAAAATTAAAAATTTCATGCCTATTATCTACTAACCTATATATATATATATATACGTTTGTACATAAACTTTTGAGGGTTCTAAAAAGCGGGATTTTAGGGTTTTGAAAGGGGGGATCTAGTGCTTGTGTGTCGTTAAGAGAGAGGAATTCATACTCATGGTTGGATAAGAGCAAGTAGCAGTACAAGAACAGGCTGGAGGGCATCTGGTTGGTGACGACTTCATCCACCAACGATGAGAAATGGGGTGACGAGATATCTCCCATTTGGTCTATTAAAATTATGTTTTTTGTTTATGGGATATTAAATATTTATATAAATTTTTTCCAAGTGTATCTGACAAGCAGTTAATTTTAACAGTTCCGTCCGCCTTTGCAGTTTACTTGCAAGTATGGGGGACATTAATGCATAAGAACAAAGTATGGGGGTGTAAGTGATTTTGACTCTAGTACATGCGATATTAAGGAAATTGCCCCTAAAAATAATATTGACCAAAAAATAATCAACCTTAAGCTTCAAAGCATATCGAGAATCCATACACTTTATCCATAGCCTGAGTCAAATTTTCAAAATCTTGAATTACAAAATTAAATATTCATTGTCTTTTAGAAACTTAAGGATCATGGTAAATGTTGAACATTTAAGATTCCACATCCATTCTATTGCATCAGAATTTCAAATCTTGAATTGCATAGTTCAATATTCATCAATTCTAGCCTAGGTAAGGTTGTCAAAATCGGAATCCTAAGTTGGATTATCAATTCCAACATCAAAAAGGTTTGGAGGATCAGATCGAGAATCGTAACATCCTACCAAAAGGGGGAAAACATGCATACGAGCTTCTACATTGACATCCCCTGTAAATTAGCAGAATTATAAGGACCTCCTCCAACATTTAAGAATTGCAAAACTCCCTTACTATAAATGTTATAAATAATTGCCACTTTGCGTTAGAAGATAATTGAAGCCCAATAAGGCATCATCAGTTGGCACATTCTAAATTTAGCCTAATCCAATAGAAAAAGAATAAGTTAACTCTCATTTAGTTAAAGATCAGCAAATTGTATTGGAAAGTGGTTAGAAAAATATGAGATGAATTGTATAGAAAGAGAAGATGAAGTTTAAAATGAGATGGATGTTAATTCTAAGAATTGATTCACTAATTGGTGTTAGAGTTGTCCCCGGACACAACTCCAGTCTGACTTCTTTTTTCATATTTTTTCACCCAAATTAGGTAAATCTAGGATGAGAGATCAAAGGTCATAAAAACTCCCCTCATGTATCAAAAATTACACCCCTTACTTGCATGTTTGCATGCACAGTTTAGCAACTCTCTAAAGTTGCTATAACATTAATAGTTTTAGCAAAATATTCAATTAATAAACACTAATTAAATAATAAATTAAAAATAATGTATTAGTTGAATTTGAAACTAATTAATCCAAGCTAGACTACCATCAAATAGTAACAAATCCAATCAAAACTAAACCACAACCAAATATCAAAAGTTAACATTATGATCTAGAGATTATTGAAGTCCAGAATCAATTTTTTACTGGTACATAAAATCAAAATAGACAACTTTTCCTACAAATCTCCAAAATATAACTGCAAATCGTTAAACCCTTTTTGATAACAAATCTCCAAACCAAATCCATAAATTTCAAAACAATCACTGTGAACCCCTACCCATAGACTGGTGTTCCCTACCACAGTAGCGTTGTCGATCAACATCCACTGGTGGGAATGAAATATAGATGGAGGAAGCAATGCCTCATAGAAGGCACGAAAATTGTGGGATGTTAGTGGTGGATAGATGTGTTGCTATGTGACCAGGGTTTTGGTTTTGGTGTGATTATAAAGTAACTGAATTTAATAGATAGAGACCAAAGTCTTTGATTTATTTCTTTTGTTTTTTATTAGAGATTACATTTTGTATCATATTCAATAATCAAAAAGGCAAATTAGTAAATGCAATTCATAAGGAAATCAGTGTAGTTACTGAAACATAGAAGAGCATTCTCATTTTTTTCAATTAACTTTTAAGGATAGGTTGTAGTCCCCATATATATTCAATAAAATATATTATTATTATTATTTTGTCAAATTCTAGCCATATCTATATCCTCATTTTTAAAAAATGGAAGGTGCGGCTGGATCACCTCCTTTTCAGGGAAAGCTAATGCTTGTTGATATTTGGTTTGACATTGCTTCACACCTAAAAAGAAGGGAGTTGCATCTAAGTGAAACTTGAAGAGAGAAGTCTTCTTTCGCTTCTTGACAGCGAAGTAAGACCAAGCTTATGAGCTTATTATCCTAGGTCGGAACAAGTTACCCCCCTTTTTACATCCCCCTCCCCCTCCCTCCCCGAGGTATGGTGACATAGAGGTGAAAAAAGGAAATAAGGAGCTGGGGTTTCTCTTACTTTTGGCATAGCGGGCCCCAGTGAAAGGCTCTTACGACTGGCTATCAGCTCAGTGATAAAGTGTGCCCCCCGATAATTGTGTCGTTGTGCATGGCTGTGAGGGCTCTTAGCCACATGGATAGTTCAATGTGCTTATCAGCACCTGACCCTGAGATATGGATCATCCAAAGCGGATTAGCATGGCATACTCCTTCTCTTCGAACTAGGGTTTGAAACCAAACTCCTTCTCAAGAGGATAGATGGGACGATTCAGGTGAAATCCAATGTAAATCCAACTTTGGATTCACTAGTGGGATTCGGGCGGTTCGGGGGCACCATCGCGACTCATTTCTTCTCGAGAATCCATACATCCTTTATCAGTGTATGAGCAATTCTCTTTCAAGCACAAGTTCAGGTACGACCTCAAAGTGAAAAACTTGGAGCACCTAACAAGTAACAACCTATCTTTATAAACCAAAAAATACGGGATCACTCTTTCATTTTAGGGTGACGGGTGGATCGTACCATTCGAGCCTTTTTTTTTTCATGCTTTCCTGGAGGTCTGGAGAAAGGTACAATCAATAGGATTTCACTGATCCTACCTACCTAAAAGGAAGAGTGTGAAATTATTTTTCCAACCATATCCTATATGTGTATTGTATCCCTGCTTCTTAGCTAATAACTTATCTTTCAAAAATAACTACGTTTATTGTAAACCTTGAAGATCAGCAGGTGAAATTTTAATAATTCAAAACTCATGGTAAAACCTAAAGCCTAGATGTTCACATTACATCCTAGCAAGCACTCGTGTCCAAACAAATGCACCAGCAAAA
>QLOD02000009.1:11197085-11208826 GCA_003260245.2 Sideroxylon spinosum
TTTCTATTTTTCTCTTGTTAACCAATATCAACAATAATTGGAGAATAATCTGAGACACCAAATGGTAAGAATTTAGCAAAAGAAGCATTAAAGAGATCCATCCATTGCGTATTTACCAAAGCCCTATCTAGCTTCCTCATGATGTGACCCTCTTCTCTATCATTGTGCCAAGTGAACATGGCACCACAGTGACGAAGGTCCTCCAAGTCTACCTCAATAATTGCTTCATGACATTCCTCCATCCAGGATGGCTAGTCATTGCTTCCACCGCATCTTTCACCCCTGAATATGACCATGTTAAAATCCCCAAAAACTAACCACGCTGAGTTCCCAATGTTTTGTGCTTGATTCTGAAGTTGATGCCACAGTTAACGCCGTTCCCATATTCTGTTAGATCCATAAGCAAAGGAGACAAATGCATAATAACCAGCTTTAATCAATTGCATCGAGAAATGCATGACTCAACCTGTCATACCCACTAAATTCACATTAACTCTCGAGTCCCATGTCACCCATAGTCTACCTGCCGTATGGCAATCATAGTTACATTGCACCTTCCAATCGTTCATGAGAAGCTTGGAAATTCTATCTTTACTCACTCCTCTAATTTTGTTTCAACCAAACCAAAGCAAGAGATACCATGGTTCTTCACCAAAGTTTTTATTTCTGTGCTTCAAGTGATTATTCAAACCCCTTATATTCGAACAAGCAACTCTAATCATGAGAGAGAGGCACAAAGGTTGCCCCGGCTATCCCCCAAGCCTATCTTCTTCCGTCTACTCTCTTTTTTATTCGAAGTCTTTTTCATTATCTTATCAAATTCATCCACTTTCAAAATTTTATCCCTTAACAGATTGAGTGACAACACTTCCTTAGAAACTCCTTTTTCATCATAAGAAAATCTATGCGTCAGGGATTTATTAGCCTCCAAATTCAACAAATCAAAATCAGCTGCCTCCACCGTAGCATCTATTATAACAGTGATAGGATATGCTTCCATAACATCATTTAAAACAGCCAAAGGAAGGGACATACCAGCAGCATCATGATGACTCATTTTAGTTGCTGGAAAAGATTCAGTATTTGAAGTAAGATCTCCAACCGGAATAAGGGATAATCTCTCTGTTACTGGTTGTAAGTGAGCCTCAAGCTTCCCCAGCCATCAGGTGCAATCTCATTAGAAGTGAGCACCTCAAGTGCAGCACCTGTGGCAGCCCTTTGAGCAAGGAAATGAGCAGGTGCAACAACATTCTGCATGGGAGAATCTGACCACTGATCCGAATCTTTGCAAGGTTCTTCCCCTTGCATGTTTCTAGTTGCAGAAATTTCGACCAGCACTTGTCGTGCCAGCAGAAATCATAACTGAATTTGTATATTTAATCGTTGTGGAAATAGACTGATTTCGGGAAGCAAAATCTGCATTAAATATGTCATTAGCAGTAAGAGAAATGCTGCTATTGAGCTTAGAATCAGCAGAAAAATGCTGCAGCAAAAACGTACCATTTTCCTTCCCTGTTTGCCCATCTGAGATAGCTTTCCGAACCTCCTTTTGGACCGGAATGGAGGACCAAAGATTGAGGTCATTCACTTGATGGTTAGCAACATTTGAGAAAGCATCTTCACCAGCAACAATCTGTTTTGCTGCAGCAGATGAAGAAGAGATTCTCTGATTTGCTTGATTGGCATCCACAACAACATCCTCGACAACTTGCTTCCCAGCCCTTTTATCAACATTTTTGCTGCAGAACTGCTGGGCAGTAGGGCTACCTTCACCAAATCTAAGTTTCTCATCCACCTCGGCATGTGAATCTTCCTCTAACAATGAAAAGCTATCAACAGGGTTATGCACTTTGTTAATGTATGTGTTAATGAATGTAATTGTATTATTATGATAAAAACAATCATCATTACTCGGATCTTATTCACATTGAATCATCAAGAAAATATATTATTGCGGAAGCGTACCTGAATCCATGGTTGCAATTTTGTGGCTCTTGATCTTTCAAGTCCATATTCTTTTCTCAATTCCTTCTAATGATGGGATGTCAGAGTGATTAGAAAACCCTACGTATGACATGGGGACCATAGCCTATGTATATTAACTGTAAAAGTCCAGCTTCTATTTGACCCATCATATAATAGAAATATAGGCTCAGGTCTCTATACATTATAAAAGCCTATACAAAATGAGATGTTATAAATCCCAAAACTTTAAATCTTATTAGATCACTTTAAATGGACTAAACTTTTATGATAGCCTATAACACACAATTAATAACATACTGGCCCATAATTAATTATTTAAATGTGATATATGACAAAATTTGATTAAAAATGTTGATAAAAATTGATATATATATATTTGGTTTTTTAGGATTCAAACTCCCTCCAAATTATGATGATTAAGATATTATATTAATGTTACCAAATACAGATATCATGTTACATTTATATGAACGTACAAGAATATAAAGTAATATAATAGTGCTAATACTGCATTCGCAATTTGCTTAAGATTCTTCAGACAACCAGAACCAATTAATTAATTTTCCATTTAGCTAACTAATGGTATTATAAAACAAAAAGATTCTTATATGTGCCACCTTTCTTCATCTTTCTATTGTTAATTTATTTTTCAGGGCTATGGACATTTCAATTATTGAAAAATGCATCGATCCAAACATTCCCTCATGATACAAAAGAATATTTATTTTCACATAAAAGTGTGGAAAAGGTGGCGTATCGATCATTCCTGTTAGGATTAACATGTAAAAGAATCCTTATTCGTTTGCCCCCAAAATCCATTTGTTTTTCTTTTTCTTAGTCATTTTTATTTACATGATTTTTGTAAAAAATAATTTTCTTTAAAAAAGTTTAAACGTGCTCGCATTCATAAAAAAATATTAAAAAATTTACGTAGACAAAAACTAGAAAAAATAAAAAAAAAATTGAATTCCATTTTAGAAATTGAATTTTTTATGCATGTTAATCATATTTGCAAAAAATAAAAATAAATTGTTTCTGAAAAAGAGTTTGGGGAAGAACTGGCAGATAATGGATAAGAAACAGCACAATGAAATTCCGAATTGGGTTCATCATCAAGGGAAAAGAGTGATTCAAGATCACTTGATTTAAGAAGTTCAATCTGGGCAAGTTGAACCACGAGCTTTTCTTTCTTTCTTTTGGATTTTTGTTCTGTGTAATCCCTTCCATCTGTGTATACCTTGGTATCAGAGCCATCCAGGTTGCCTATTTTCAAGAAAAATTATGGGACTGGTGGCCCGCACTTAGTAAATACAGGCCGTTACAAGTTTACCAGGTTAGAGGGGATTGAGGGTCAGTAGAAGATAAAGCTTGGTCTGGTGGTCAGGAAGATGATGAGGTGCGATTTTTATTTTTTATAAATATGATTAATATGCATAAAAATTCAATTTCTAAAATGGAATTCAAATTTTGGTCAAAAAGTCATATAAGATGAAAAAATTTACTAAAAAAATTTTAAATTAGCTTTTCTGAAAAAAAAATTATATTAAAAAATCAGAATAATAAAAATCATCCGTAGATTTATCATGTTGAGATAATAAAAATATACTTTCAGTACCACCTCAAATTGAACTTTTTAATATATATATATATATATATATCATTTCCTTATGAGAGAGCGTTTAGCATAATTTTTTTTGTAACTTTTGGTATTTTTTTATTAAAAGTTATTAGTTGTAATTTTTTATGTGTTTGGTGAATCAAGTAATAATTTTTAATTTTGTAAACTTTTAAGTGTTTGGTAAATTTTTTGGCAACTTTTGATATTTTTCAATAACTTTAAGCAACTTTTGAGAATTTTTACTAATTTTTGGTAACTTTTGAGTTACGAATTTACTATAACAAAATAGAAAATGGGTAAAATTTAGTATTACACCCAATACCCAATAAACAAAATTTGATTCTTATTTACTAAAAATTACACCGACAAATGCTACCTGAGTTGACAAGGAAGAATCAAATACAAAAAAGAAAGCCAGTGCACATGGCTATAAGTTTTCTATATAAGCCAAGGTGACCCAAGAGTGGGCCCAATTCCAACTTTCAAGCCCTTTTCAGCCAATAGTCAAGGGGGGTGCGCATGTGCAACATGAGAGGCCCGGTTTGGTTTTCTCGAATCAAAAGCAGTTGCAATGGGATGGTAACCGTCCGATCGGACGGCACACCGGTCCCTTGTATTATTATTACCAACAACGATACACACGCACTTTTTCATTATTGTATAAAATGATTTGGAGCAATTTTGATATAAAATTTTGATTCAAAATAATTTCATCATAATAGTATTTTTTTTTAATATAAAGTAGTTTTAGTTCATTTAGAAGATGACAGTTGCGGAGATAAGAATGTTAAGATAGATGTGTAGAATCTCAAGGAGAAATGGGATTAAAAACGAGAAGAATAAGGACAAAGTAAGAATAGTACCAATTGAAGATAAAATGAGAGAAAATCGTTTAAGATGGTTCGACCATATTAGAAAACATCTAATAGAGACACTGATTAAAAGGTGTGAAAATATAGAGATTGCCAGAAATAGGAGAAGTAAAAGAAGACCTAAAAAAAATTAGAAAGAAACTATTAGATATGACCTTATCTCTATGGATTTAATAAAGGACATAACCTTAAACAAATTTTATTGGTGTCGTCAAATCCATAAAGCTGACCCCATCGAGTGGGAAAAAGCTCAGTTTGGTTTGATTTGGTTTAGTTTAAAGTAGTTTTAGTTCATTATTTTATTAAAAATGATAAATTCATTTCTTTTAGTATATCATTTGGCATTTTTTTTAGAGAATTTTATTTACTTATATATTTTTTAGCGCAAGTAGAATAACCAACATGTTCATAGGATCGACTGAGAAAACAGACTCGAATTTTATATTAAGAGATAGAATTTTGTGGGGATTATGGGCCTTTCTTTTTTATAACTGCTAAAAATACTACGGATCATACTTTGTAATTAAAAATTTTAAAATATAAATAACTAAGTTTTTATATTTTAAAATTGATTATAATTTATTATTTGTTTGGACTTTGGAGTGTCAAATTTTGATAAAAGTTAAAAATGTAGGTAAATTTTGAAATGATTGGTGTGTTTGTAAGAAAGTGTAAAAAAAGAAATGAAATAAATTGAAATAAATTAAAAATAACTAAAAAATTTAGTGTGAAAAAAATTAAAAAATTAAAAATTAAAAATAAAAATTTTTTAATCAAATCTCACAGTCCAAACATGCACTTATTGTACTTGTAATAAGTGCAAACATGAACGGACTCCGTATCACTTGCATTAAGTCCAATATTGAGAAGGAAGCTGCCCCTCTTCCTTGCATTTATGGCATATGCAATGCCAATAAAATGGGTTGGAACACAAACCATCATTGAACTTTTTTGCATTCAATATAGGTCTGGTGTAAAAAAAATATCGAAAACTTTTGAAAATTTATAAAATAATTCATTTTTTATTCTATTACACATATTACGAATCTTACACTTTCTTTTATTTTATCTCATATTTTATTACACTAAACACCCTCATATATCTTTCTAATTTTTTTTCCTTCCCAAATATTAAAAAGAAAATTTTAACAAATAACCATTAACCAGCATTCAAAAATTACTTTTCAAAAAAAAAAAAAGTAATCAAAAAGTTAGTTATTTTTAAAAATATTTTCCCTTTTTTTTTTTTCTAAACCAAGTTATAATTACATTACGTAATAAGAATCCCCAACACAAATTCATAGGAGTGTCTAATTCGGATTAAAACAATACTTATCATGTTCATAGGTCTGTAGATGTGTATTGTTTATACCTCAAATAATTTAAAGTTTAGTGAATATATTAAATAATAAATTTATTTTAAAATCAAATTGAATTATATTTATTTTAGTTTAATGTATTTGTGTCATATTATATTCACATCGTATTATCATTTTACATCTAATATTGTTGCCTATATTGAATTATATACTAAATTTAATGACAGCATATATATTTGTAAAAGTAATGATGCAGATGATCTTTGCATTTGCCAGCTAAAAGAGAGCCGGGCACTACAATTTGAGAGCTAAATCCTTAGTATTAGTGGTCTTTTATATGAAAATTTTATGATAAGAAAGATGGAATTGGTATTTTCACTCCAAATAAAGTTTCATACACTTCCTTACGTGAGTAAACATGCCCTTTTATAATGGAGTGGTAGAAACCTTTTTTTTTTTTTTAGAAGTGTGAATATCAACTCCTTAAGAAAATATATATATATATATTGTATAAATTAAAAATTATAATAAATATTCGTTAGTTAAATAATAATTTTCTTTTTTATAAGAAAAATTATTTATTGGAATTAAATACTCTTGTTAATTGTTAAATATTAATTGATTTAATTTGTGTATTGGAGTGTTATTATAATTTATGATAACGCATGCATACACTAAGGCACCGTTTGGCATTTTTTTTGACTTTTTTTAAAATTATTAAAATTATCCTCTTACATTTTAATCTTTTTTAAACCTTCAAGGACAAAAATATCAAATTAATAAAAAATTAAAAATATAACTACTAAAAAGTTAGCTTTTTTTCCTTTCCAAATACAAAAAAATAGTTAGCTTTTAAGTAACTAACTAGTAGTCAGTTACAAAAAAGTTAATTTTTTTCTTTCCAAACTATACCTAAGAAAAAAGATAAATTTTATTCAAGCACGTGGAGATAAAGAGGGAAAAATAAATCAATCAAGTAAATTAGAAGAGAAAAAAAAAGCAATAATATATTAAGTTTCGGCATGTGTATAACTTTAAAGAAGTGTGTAAAACTTGTAGTGTTTTAGATTTTTTTCGTAAAAGTTATATTTAGTTTTTTAAAATAAAATATATCAATAAATATATAATTTTTAATTTTTACATAGTTAATATCTATATAATAAAACACATCCCATTTGAAAAATATCCCTCTCACAAACTATATCCAACGGTTGAGATTTAATTTTTCTTTTCAATCAACGGTTCAGATTTTTACACATCAAAACACTCTCCACAAATTTCCGCCCAATAATTTTACATACACGTGTCGCCCGAGAAGAGGGGAGGGGTCCCCCAAGAGAGAGAGAGAGAGAGAGAGAGAGAGAGAAGGAGAAGGGGGAGGGGTGGGGCTCGAGGGATGGCAGCCGGCTTTTTGGAATGGTAAGGCAGGGGTTTTTTTTGTTTTTTGAATTCCAATAATGTAATATATTTATAGATGTATTATGTTTTGTAAATTATATAATGAATTATATACGTAATAATTATATAATGAATCATGCCTTTAGGTATGGATAAAATGAATTATTTTATTTAAATATTAAAATTTTAATAAATAATGTAATATAATTAAATTAATTATCTATATTAAAGTAAATTAATTTAATATGAAATTAATATTATTAAAATTTGATTTAAATCAGTCAAAATAGGAATTGGGTGCGAAGAGTTTTAGAGAGAGAGAGAGAGAATTCCGTTATCAAGCGTGCACACATGAGTTATTCAACTGCCACCTTCACTGCTTGCATGTGTTTTGATTTAAAATTATTAATATTAATTTAATTTAAATCTGACACGAACATTAAAAATAAAGTCAGTTTCACTCTTCACTTAAGTGACAGAATATCATTCTATCAGTTAAATGTAAAATTAGATTATTTACATAGAAGTCTTCTATTTTCAAGTAGATTTTTTAAAAATTAAATAAGGTGCCTAGGGATCATTAAATCAAAAGCAAATAATTAATTTTGATAAAAATTTAACACAAAAATGGTTTATTTTTATTTTAGAAATGAACCCTTAGTAATTAATTTATAAATTAATATAAAAAAATTAAAGTAACACTTCTTAGATGAATATTTAATTTATTAAAAATTAATTATTAGAATTACAAGTATAACTTTAGATAGTTTCTAAATACACAAATATATTATATCCTATTAAAGGTTCGTTTGGTAACAAAGTTGGTTTCAACTTTTCTCACAGATTTTTTTTTTTTTTTTTTTTGGTCTTATATTGCATTTTTCATCAAAATTTATTTTTATTTTGATAAAAAAATTATTACAAAAATGTTTTTTTTTTCTTACTTTAGCAATGAACCCTTAGTAATTAGTTTATAAATTAATATAAAAATTTAAAGGAGCTCCTCTTAGATGAATATTTAACTTATTAAAAATTAATTATTAAAATTATAAGTATATTTTACATTTTTTGTGTGATCTGTATAATAAGTGAGTTAAATAATTTAAATTTGAGATATTTTCAATTGTTAGAGTTGCTTAATGGTCAGGATTATTTTTCTTTTCCTTTAAACTTTAGTTGTCTTTTAAGTCACTTCACATAAAAATACTTTCTTACTCTTCTCATATTTGGTTGAACATTCTTATTACAAACGTTTTTAAATTAATATTTTGAAAATTGTGATAATATTTATAATAAATAATAAAAATTTACACCTTCATTAAATTTACACTTTTTCATATAGGTTTGTTTTATGAATTCAAAATTGAGTTATTTGCGTGTTAAATATAATTTAATTATACTATTTGTTAAAAATACATTATGAAAAGTGTGTTTTTTCTTCTTTATATTTTAGGATCCGTTTGGTAAACATATCAGTTTTTAATTTTCATGTTTTATTTTTGCGTTCATTTTTTAGTTTTTCTATTTAATTTTTTATTTTACTATTAATTTACATAGACAAAAACAGAAACACAAATTTAAAGCGCATTTGATAATGATAGTTGTTAATTAACTACCCTATAATATGTGTCTACGATACTCTTCAACTAAAATTTTTATGGAGTGTCGTAGACACAGGCTATTGTCAAGTGTATATATATATAAGATAAATTTTTCATGAGATTTGGGAGCCTTATGTCATATGCTAATAAAATTTGACATGGACAGAGTGATACATAAGTACAATTAACAATCTTAAACTCATCACCCCAGATAGAATCGGACGCCGCCACCACCAGTGGCGGAGATAGAAATTGTATTGTGTGGGGGTAAAATAAAAAAAAAATTACTCAAGTTAAAATTTATTCTGCACTTGATGGTTTCTGCTGTAAAGAAACGGTTCAGCAGAGAAGAGAGAGAAATAACAGAAAAATGTCAAGGGCTTTGTTAAAAAAACTTTTTAATCTTGAAACAAGTTAGGATAGTTGGGTTCAAAAAAAATTAGTGGAGGAAATATTAAAAAATAATATATAAATAATTTTTTTAAGTCAATGGGGGTAGTTGACCGCACTCAACCGCCCCTAGCTCTGTCTCTGACCACCATAATATTATAAATTGTTTCTTTAAAAATAAAAGAAATAGAAAAAAAGAGAAAAAAGAAAAGAAAGAAAGAAAAAAAATAAATAAAAAAGAACCTTTTGGACGTGACAGAGGCTTTGAGGGGCTGCTCCATCAATTAAATAATTTTGTTGTTTGTTGAAGAATCTAGCAATTATGATGATTGAGTTGCATTTTACGAACTTAGCTGGAGACCAGTCGTGGCCCTATGAAGTTCACTTCTTTTGACCTATCAAAAAAAAAAAAAAATCAATTTTGAACAAAATTTTTTTTTTTCCGTGAGAAAATGTGATGCAACCCCTAAAAATCACATGTTTTAAAGAAACACTTTGAAGTTCTGTTTAATTGTGCCGGTCAAAGAAAAATAAATAGTACCTATATTAAAATTTTACTCTATTCAAATGTTTGAATTAGAAAATTAATACGTATTTATTAGAAGAATTTATTTTATTATTTAGTTACCCATAAAGATATAGAACTTTAACCCTATTGTCGATGAATAACTTTATTTATTTTTCCTCAAAAAAATTAAATTATAAAAAAAATTGTAAAAAAGCATGTTTAGAAAAATTTGTAGTAAATACCTTAATGAGATTGCTTTTCGCATCGGTCAGAATCAGAAAGTTTTATTGAGGGGAAGAATTAGGGAGCGTTTGATGCAACAAAAAGTAAAACAAAATAAGATAATTTGTGAGATTCGTAATTTGTGCTGTAAAATAAAAAGTAAATTACTTTTAGAAATATTCAGAATTTTTCGATTTTTTATTGTGTATCAAACAGACCTTTTAGTGGGAAATTTTAGGGGAGTGAGATTCAATCTCCTATGTTATAAAAATTTTTAACTGAAAATATAAAACATCTATTGAGCGTTTTAACGTCGTGAGGGACGTTATGATCCTCTGTAGTTCATGTATAATTCCCTCTTTATGTGCGATAACGTTCACGTATCAAAATTTTCACTTTTTTCGACAATATATCTGTATTAAGATGATTTACAATCTTTATTCGAATAAAATCCGAAGTTTGAACTCCGCTGTGAGATGGGACACAAACTCAGATTATAATTAGCTCAGTACATCATAATTCTTAATTTTGATAATTAACAAAAAATATATATACAATATAAATATATTAACTCTTAAAAATTACACTATATGAACTGATTTTGATGTAAATTAATTATTTAACATGTTTATTAAATTTTAAAATATTTGAGTATTCACATGAATTATAAACTCAAACACATTATAACATGATTACCATCCCTAATTAATTATTGGCAATTATAAAATATATCTAGGATAATTTTGGTTGAAATTTTTATTTATATAAATGTAAGGGTATTTTTGTCTAAAAATATTATAATTTTTAATTATTAAAAAAATATGCTGGATTACATTCATGAGAGAATAATATATACGTTCACTCAACACTATCATAAATAAAAGTGATACCGATAACTTTAATATAATATAGAAATTTACCTCATGATCACTGGAATGTTTCTTGATCGTTAACTTTAGGATCCTAGAAATTGGTCGAGATGGGGTCGTACTGACATAAACATCATCGGTTACAAAAAAGAAAAAAATAATAATAATAATGTAAAAATTTAGAAAATTAACATTTTTATCCTTCTTAATTAATCAAATGTGAAATAAATTACTTTTCAATATTACAGAGATGTCCATTAAAGTTGTTTCTTTTGAATTTTATATCTAAACAAATTACAATGCAATATTGCCAACACATAATAAGATTATATGATGATAGAGATTAATGACAAGAATAACAATATTAAACACGATATGAAACTATGATGTAAATAAATTAACTCATTCAAATAAGGGGTATTTAGATGGGAAAAAAAGTACAAGAAAGTATAAAAAAAAAACTAATGTAAGAGTGATATATTGTGAAATTTGATTAAAAAAATTTGATAACTTTTTATATTTAGTAATTGTTGATATTTTTGTCCAATCAAACAGCCCTTAACTCTATATGAATTGATTTTGAAGTAAATTAATTACTTAATGTGTTTATTAAATTTTAAGATACTTGAGTATTGATACGAATTATAAATTCAAATAACACATGATATGATTATCACCCTGATTGATTATTGGTGATTATAAAAACACATTTAGAATATTTTAAGTAGAAATTTTTATTTATACTAATATAGGGGTTTTTTTTCTAAAAATATTATAATTTTTAATTTTTAATAGCATTTATTTGTGTTGTTAATTGTTACTTAATGAAAAAGAGTAAAATGGGATATAAATGTGTTAAGCAACACTAGCTCGTAGTTAAAAAAGTCTCCACATAATTAATCATTATTAGATTAAAATAGATATATAAACTTAAGCATGCGATTCATATATTATAAAA